>CM021109.1:15424636-15486631 GCA_007115665.2 Sequoiadendron giganteum
TAGGACTAGGAGGAGATGGAGGATTAGGATTAGATGTGGTATGGGATTGGATGTAGGACTAGGAAGATATGGAGGATTATGATTAGATGAGTGGATGGGACTAGATGGAGTACTAGGAGTGGTTGGAGGAGATGTAGGATTATGATTAGATGGAGGATTAGGATTAGATGTGGGTATGGGATTGGATGTAGGACTAGGAAGATATGGAGGATTATGATTAGATGTGTGGATGGGACTAGATGGAGTACTAGGAGTGGTTGGAGGAGATGTAGGATTATGCTTAGATGGAGGATTAAGATATAATGCAGTGAAAGGGAGAGTGATGTAGGAAGATGTGGATGTTGGATTAGATTGGGATGGGGAGTGATAGTAGGAATATGTAGATGAAGGATTAGAATGGGGAGATGTGGAATGAATGTAAGGGTATGGGGATGGGGGATTGTGATAGGAAGGTGTGGATGTTGGATTAGAATAGGAAGATTGAGGTGGTGGACCACCATAGGAAGACATGTATGGTGGGTTGGCATAGGAGGATACAAATGGTAGATTAGGATGAGAGGATTGAGATGGTGGATTAGGATAGGAGGAATATTGGGATTGATGATGATGAGGATAAGAGGAAGTGGATGTTGGATAGGATAGAGGTTGAAAGGGAGGACATGATGAATATGTTGATGGTGAGGATGTTGGATATCCCTTGTCAAGGGTAGCATAAGCACCATTATTATATGTGGATGAAGGCGTGGTGGGATAGTTTGAAGAAGTAGTGGGATTTTGGGAGGCGATTGGAGAGAGCTTACTAACAATAATAGCATCAAGAGGATCTATATAACAATCTTCATGATCAACAAGATTTTCATTATCATCATCAACAGAGTTAGGATTCCCCTTGACTACTATTATTGGTCGTGTGAGAGGGGGATAAAGATTCATGATGGATATAGATTAGAAGGAAAGAATAGATGATGGATAGAGAACTAGGATGAACTGAAAGCTCATATGGGGATTGGATGAAAGCTCAGATTAGGATGATGGGATTAACGCTCAGATTAGAACTGGATTGAAGCTTAGATTGGGATTGGATTGAAGGATATGATAGGATTGATTTGAAAACATGATCATGGGTTTTAACTAGAGGATGTAAGGTGTTGACAATCAGATTTTTGCCAAATTTGGCAGTTTTCAAAAATTATCAAATTTTGCCATTTTAGGAAACTTCGTAGGAATAAGTTTGAGAGTCCAGTTTTTTCTAAAAAATACCCAATACTTAGATAGGATGAATTGCCAACTAACATTGGAAATATGAGACATGCATTCAGAGTTATTAATGAAACAGTTCGTTAAAAACTGGAAAATTGGAAAAAATAAATGCTAATTTGTGATTTTGAGGGTCAAGATGAAAGTTTGAGGCTTTAAAAACGTGTCGAAGGAGGATCCAATGGACTTAGCAATCATTGGGAATCCAAATGCTAGCTCCTAATGCAACCACCCGTAAAATTTCAGCCAAAACCCACATTCGAGTCAAAAGTTATGGCCTTCGGAAGTTTCGGCATAAAAATAAAAAAATTCAAAAATGAAGTCTAGGTGATTGGGATGGATGATTTGATGATAGATATGGACTCCAATGATGTTATAAGAAGCACTTATGCAGTCTGGTCGATGAAAAGTTGATTTTCAAAAAATGTTGACGAATGCTCGGAACAGGGAAACGACCACTCGGAACGTGTAATCGGATATTCAGATTGGATAGATAGATGGTTGGGAGGGGTGAACGGAGGCTTGGAATGGACAAATGAAGGTTTGAATTGATCAAATGGTCAGATGGAGGCTTCGGAGATTCGAACGAAGGTTTAAAAGGGTCAAATGGATGAAACTGTTTGTTCAGCGGGGAGTATTCGCACTTCTGCAGTAAAACTACTAAAACAAAGGGCAAGGTCGCCCCTCTGCAGTAAAAAGGCTGAAATAGCAAAGGGCAGATTCGCCCCTCTGCAGAAAATGGCCGGAACAGAGGGCAAAGTTGCCCCTCTGCAATGGAAAAGGCTGAAATAGCAAAGGGTAGATTCGCCCCTTTGCAGAAAATGGCTGAAATAGAGGGCAAGGTCGCCCCTCTACAGTGGAAATTTGAACTTGGTTTGGATAAGGGATTTTGGAAAGGACTTAAAATGGTTTAATGACAGTTTGACTTACCAAAATTTACTGGTTCTTCACAGAAAGACACTTTGAACAAGCACAATCCTATGATTAGTGTTTAACGGGTATGGCCGGCAAAGGTCTTACTCTAGGATGAACAAGGTTTCTAAGGAGTCCTCGATATACGCTTGGTACGTGAGGCACAAACCATGAACACCAGTCCGTCACAAGCATGAGTCAAGAGCCCCTGCGAGATACTGAAAGGCTCGGACCAACTCTTCACGTCTATCTAGGTATCACCCTAGCTTTGACGTTCCGCCAATTACGATGCAACTGGATTGAGGTACAACTTTGACTCTCCCCCCTTTATATACCCCGCCAGTACGCATGGTTGGGATCATCCCTTGGGGTGATGAAATCCCCAAGCAGGTCCCGCTAAGAAGATGACACTAATTGTTTCCAACTACCTCCTTCGGATCCGCACAACGTGCAAAGGAGGAAAGTGAAAACAAAATAATGCCCCCTTAGGGTAAAATAAGTAAAATAGATAGCAAACAACAAATATTACTTTCCCCTACTTATACTAAGTACATAGATAAAGTAGCAAGGAAAGACTTTTAAAAGTCAGAATAAAAAAGAAGATCCTGCAAGGAAATGTTAATTGTTTATCCCTTTCTTTTTGTGATTTTGCAGCAAAAATACGCAAGATACCAGCAAGCAATCTGACTTCACTCATCAACAAATAGGATTAGCGGGTTAGAGCACAAAATAGCAAAAGAAAGAGACAAAAACGAAGCTAAAATGTCTCTTTTTACCTTCTCGAATGTGCTGTTAAGGGCAGATTCGCCCCTCTACAATGAACAGTCAGAAAACAACCTAAAGGGCAGATTTGCCCCTTTGTAGAAAATAGTCAAAGGGCAGATTCGCCCCTCTGCAGAAAACAGTCGGAAATAGAGGGCAAGGTCGCCCCTCTGCAGAAAATAGTCAAAAATAGCAAAGGGCAGGGTCGCCCCTCTGCAGAAAATAGTCAGAAATAGAGGGCAAGGTCGCCCCTCTGCAGAAAATAGTCGAAAATTGCAAAGGGCAGGGTCACCCCTCTGCAGAAAATAGTCAGAAACAGAGGGCAAGGTCGCTCCTCTACAGAAAATAGTTGGAAATAGCAAAGGGCAGGGTCGCCCCTCTGCAAAAAACAATCAGAAACAGAGAGCAAGGTTGCCCCTCTGTAGAAAACAGTCAGAAAACAGCCTAAAAGGGCAGATTCGCCCCTCTGCAGAAAACAGTCAGAAATAGTAAAGGGCAGGGTCGCCCCTCTACAGAAAATAGTCGGAAACAGAGGGCAAGGTTGCCCCTCTGCAGAAAACAGTCGGAAACAGCAAAAGGCAGGGTTGCCCCTTTGCAGAAAACAGTCAAAAATAGAGGGCAAGGTCGCCCCTCTGTAGAAAACAGTTGGAAACAAAGGGCAAGGTCACCCTTCTGCGGCGTCTGAGAGGGAAAGTTCGCCCCTTTGTGACCTGAATATGCAAACAAGCTAACAATAGAAGACATGAAAGAAAGAGACCCCTTTGTGGGTCCCACTGGGCGTGCCAGAAATGTGATCCTAATAAAATGTTGCTTCCTAAATGTGAAATGTTAGATAAAAACTAATAGTGCAATAATGAGAAACAACAAAATAATAGGGCACCTCAATGATTAGCCTAAGAAAATGAACAATATGAAAGCAAGATAAACAAATAAATTGTTGTTATACCTTCATGTTGTTGCTTCCTTGGTTGGCCCTTGATGTTGAAGTCTTGTGTGCTCCTTGGATGGCAATGAAATGAAGTGGATGCAAGATGAATTGATGCAATATGGGTGCTAAAATGGATGAGAATTTGAATGACAATTTTGCAAGAGTTTATTTGCAAAAGATTTGATCATTTTTTTTCTTTTTTTTGAGGGAAATGAGGGGGTATTTATAGGATAATTGGAATTCTCTAAAGAATTCAACGGTTGAGATTGATCCAACAAGATCAAAATGAAGGGCTATGGTGAGTTGAGGACTCACAAGCCTTCATATCTTGACATGTGGAATGTGAGATGTCTTAGGGTGGAGTGATGTGGAAATGAGGTGGATCTTGGCGGATGAGAAGATTCCTTGGAGGAATAAAAGTGAATTAAAAATTCACAATGATTAGAAGAATCTAGTGGATATGAGAGTCTCTCCAAAAAGCTGGAGATTTGTCACATGTGGGTGATGCGACAAGTCCAAGGTTCTAGAAGCCCTTGGCACATGTGAAGTGACAAGTCAAGGCTTCTAGAATCTTGCATGGGGGATGGGGAAGACCTTGGGAAGATAAAAGTGAATTAAAAATTCACATGGGGAAGGGAGTCCATACCAAAAATGGTAAGTGGGAAGGTTGACCAAAAAAGGTAAGCCAAATGTGGCTAATGATTCTGATTAAGGTTGTGCAAACACATGATTAAGGTAATTAATGAGAGATTAGAGGCAAGTGGGAGATTATGGAGGATGTGACACTTAATCTTGATTAAGTGGTGCACATCCTAATCATAGATTAATTAATTTAATCCGATTAGGAGAGGGTTATGGAGAATGTGACAAGGAGAGAGAAAAAGGGGAATTAAAAATTGGTTTTAATTCAAATGGGTTAAAAGACTAAATTAAATAATTTGTCATATTTATTTAATTTAGAAAAGAAAAGGGGTAAGGTAAAGTATTTAATTTATTTAATTACATACTATAGAAACCTTAGGCAGAAAATGAAATAATGATTAAATAAATTATTTAATTACTATTAATGAAATAGATGAATAAAGTAGACAATTTTGATCATATGGAAGTGATCAAATTTGGATGTCTACAGTTTGTAAATGGGGGTTTACCTTGGTCAAACCCCTTGTTGCTAATTAAACCTTGAAATGAAATGGAATAAAGGAGGGAAATGATGAATGAACAAAGTGTTATGTTGCAACTCACCAAACCCTTGTTATGAATTTTTCAAACTTGTGTGAAGTGGCTAACTTGAATGTAGATCTTGAAATGCTTGAATTATTGACAGATCTTGACTTGAATTGGGGTGATCCCACAATACTGGTTCAATTTTTGGCCAAACTAGACACTGAAATATTTTTTTCTAACTAAATCTTCACTTTCAGGCACCTATAGCGGCTAAACTGTGAGGAATTTGAAGATGATGCAAACTAGTGATTTGTGACATTTTTTTTTTCAAAATTTTTGGAAATAGATTGCACTTCTTTTTCCATCTCCTTCGAAACTAGTTTTTTTCAGTAAACAACATTTTTAAGGAGTGACGCTCACCGTATACAGTATAAATTTCTTCCATGAAAGATAAAGTTCTATTTTTTTCATATTTAGATTTGTAACTATGATATCTAGTGCTTCCAATTGTTTTCATAGTGTTTTATTAAATATTTTTTCCTTAATCAAGTTTTGAAGTCAAACCAATTACAATTCAGACATAGGCGGACCATATACAACGTAACTTTTTTTTGTTGGATCAAGGACTTCAATAGCTGGTGCACTCATATTTATCAAAAAAAAATTATAATCTGTTATTTTTCCACATTTTCATAACAGAGAGCTTGATTTTCGTTGAAAAACCTATGTTTAATAAAACTAAAAAAACAAATACATAATAAAATCAAAACATATTAAAATTATATTCATTGGAAAGCTCGTTCTGAGGACTACCATCATTTAGTTGGATTTGTGAAGTCTCCTCCATTTTCATCCTCAACTCGAGCTTTAAAGGGAAAAATTCTAGAGTTTTTTGGTGTCAGAGGGTGAGAATGTGGGAAAAGGGGTGTTCAGGCGAACCCCTTTTCAAAAAACATTTTCTTTGTGTTTTTTTGTAGGAATGATGGGACCTTGCATTTAATGGGTTCGCTCAAACTAGGGTTCTAGTGAACCCTTTTTTGGTTCGTTTGAACTCCAAAAACCATTTTTTTTTGCATGGGGTCATTTTTTGCAACTTTTCCTTCCTCACTCAAACTGTAAATCACTTTTATGGGTTTACCCATTGCTTGCTTGAATCAAAACCCTACATCACAAATGTTAGCTCAAAAACACACATGATGCAAGAATATCTTTGACATGATGCTTGAATCTTGATGACGGATCTAAATACTTGAATAATTGCTCGTGTGAACTCAAATTTTCTATTAGGAATGCTCTCACAAAATTCTTAGGTGATCTCATGAATGCTTAGAATGAAAATGAGTGGAATAACCTTGTATTTATACCTATCCATGCTTAACATCCCAAAATTACACCACAACAAGCCGACATATGAATTCATTAATTAAAGGAGGCTAAATCTTGCCAAGATTTGAAATTAAATGCCAAAAATAACTTGAGGGGGACTAAGACGCCCTAGGTGGT
Source organism: Sequoiadendron giganteum (assembly GCA_007115665.2). Lineage (NCBI taxonomy): Eukaryota > Viridiplantae > Streptophyta > Pinopsida > Cupressales > Cupressaceae > Sequoiadendron > Sequoiadendron giganteum. The sequence goes on from CM021109.1 coordinate 15,431,166, forward strand.
GTCTTAGTCCTAAGGCTTGAAACTTGGGGCATAGACTCCAAAAAGGGGCCCATTTAAGGCACATTTGAAAAGATGGTCCCAAAAATTTTGGGGGACAAAGATGCCCTAGGTGGTGTCTTAGTCCCGACCCAAAAATCAAGGACATGCAACCATAATCATTAAATTATCATTTATCCTTTGATGTTTGTCGAGATTAGCCATAAAAAGGTATAATTTATTAGGTTTATGGATGAAAAGTAGGACCAATTAAGACATAAATAAAGATAAATAAAGAAAGGTTGGCCCAAAAAAGTGTGAAAATGAAAGGGTATGCATTTTCCTACACTACAGAAATAGAGGCCACAATTGTAAGGGGAGGAATTTTATTTCCACCTTGAATTTGAGTGTATCCCAAAATTTGAGCACAACTAGCCATTATAGGAACATGATCATCAATAATATGAGCTAAGCTTCGCACAATTTCTATTCCCAGTTCGTTATCAATCATTCTCATGTTATCTATGATAGGAACCGCAGTACCAACAACATATTCAACACTCATGAGATTTTGAAGTTTTTCTAAGGCTTTATCCATTTTTTGCATGTTTTCTTAAGGAACATGAGCAACAATGGTTTTAACATCAATAGGATTGGAGATCATCTAGGACATGATATTCTAGGTATGGATTCCAACATGGGTTAAGTAGTGTTAACACTATGAATGAAAGAGTTAGAAAACCCAAGATCCACAGCGGATGCACTAGCATAGGATGCCATGAGTCTTGAACTATGTCTCACTAAAGTATTAGCAATAGGAAACTAGGTTGTAATGCTCATACAAGTATCACCAAACCAAAAGTGCACCAAAAATGGACAAAAACACTAAAAAAATGTAGCAAACATCTACAAATAAGAAGCACATTGCGACGATGTAAAAGGATATAGCAATTACAAATTTGAAATGCAAGAATTTTTTTATTTTTGAATGCAGAAACTAAAAATGGTGTATTTTGAATGCAAATTTTATGTTTGAACAATGCGCTTGTTTTGACCAATTAACTTGAATGCAAACAATTTCATAAAACTCTAATTCCAAAAATTAAAACTGAGATATGAAAATAGCCAGAAACAAAAGCAAACAAAGACATATTTATGCCCTGAAATTTGGAAAATGACTTGTATAAGGATAGATTCACCCTAGAGAAAATGGGTCCTTGCACAGGGGTTGAAAAATTAAAATCTAGGTTTCTGAGTTGATATTTAAGGTCTCTAATTTAGGTTTTAAACAAACACTTTCAATTATAGATTTCCAAATTTTTATGATGAAATGCAACTGCAATTTGATGACAAACAACAAGCAAAATGACAACTTTATAGATGCAATTTTGTTTGAATTTTTTGATGCAAATGATTGAAAAACACTAATATGCAGACTACTATGTAAAGTGAATGCAATATGTAAATATTTGGTTTTTTGAGATTTTAAAGGATACAAAATATAATTTTAAAACCCTAAATAAAATACAAACTAATACAATTTTGAAAACCCTAAATGAGATGCAATGCAAACTAATTCAAAATCCTAGATCTAGGGTTTTGAAAGACTACCAAATTAGAAAGATTGTATTGTAAGAATGTGAGGTTCACCAAAATGAAACAAAGAAAAATAGGGGGATAGGTTGAAAGTGAAGGGGTTCATCACAATGGAAGGATGTCCTAACACACCTATTTTTCTTTTAGTTTCATTAGGAAAAAGGGAGATCTCTCCCAAGGATAAAATTAACTTTCAACCTTGAGGTGAGTCAACTCTATGGGGATGGAGGATCTCTAATTTTTCCTTATGACCTAAATGACTGAAATACACTTTTGGGAGATGAAAATAAAATGCCTAATGAACTCAATTATGTGATGCAAAGATTGAAATATAGAGTTAAACGATAGCATAAACGAAAATAGTAATTTTCTGGCAAATCCAAGAAGGGAAAATTGACATGTAACATGCTCCAAAAGTGGTTGTTGAGTGTTTTGCTAGGGAAAATTTTCCCTAAGGCAAATGGGTCTCTATACAGGGGTCCATAATTTGATTTCATAGCCCTCGGATCTCAGATCTAGGCTTTTGATTTCTCTAGATTCCACTATCAGAAAGTCAAAAAAAAAATTGCAGGTGAGTTTTCGTGGCTTAACAACTTTGACAAATTTATAAAATTACACTTTTGATCCAATTCAATCCTTCACCTACAAATTTGCACACACAAAGAGAGGGATTTTTTTTTTTTTTTTGGGTGAATAGGGGTTTGCCTTGGTCAAATCCTGATTTGGTAATCAAACCTTGATAATTGAATAATGACAAAATGTAAGGAATGATGTATGAACATTGTTATTGTTAGCTCCTAGAAATGCACCCTCAGCAAAGTATTGAAACTAAGCTGTCTAGAGAAACATGGGATCATTTCAAGGCTGTGGGTTACCTAATATTGCAATGAACCTCCGGATAGGTCGGCTTCCTAGCTGGTAATATCACCTAAACTATTGACTTGATGGGAAAAGGGTAAGGATACAGTTGCATAAAATGAAGAATATTGAAAATGTGAAACAAACTGGGTGATGCACCAAATTGATAAGAGCTATGAGACACTCAAATTGATATACACTTGAATATTGATGATGGATATGAAGCTGCACAACATGTTACTATAGGTTTATGCATAAGTATTTCACAAATAGGTTTGACTTGCACACACTTTCAAGAAGGAAAAGCAAGTTTTCACAATTTAAAAGTTTATGTGCAATTATGTAAACACAATTTGTAACCTGCATAATACAAATTTTGCAAGAAAGGCATGCAAACATGAGACAAAGCTATAAGGAAATAGAAAATTTTCACAAAGTAACTCGATCAATCACCTGAAAATGCACAATGTTTTGCAAGAACAAGAAGGCAAATTGAATCATCAATGGTAACAAGGTAAATTATGTATATCATGCTCCAAATGAGTTACAAAACCTGCAAAAGTATGACAAGGGACTCTAAAATTCACAAAGTCTCTATCTACATATCAAGAACTGAGTTACAAAATGAGTCAAAAAATGACTAAGTAAGCAAGCTTCAAACAACTGCACCAAAATAGGAACTGGAAACTTCCAATCTCGGATATCCTCAAAAAGCCACAAATCTATCCCCTAAATCCACTCCAAAAAGGCTCCAGAATGAAGAAAAGTTCAAGCCTTGACCTCACATATCATAATTGCATCAGAAACTACTCGTAGATGCTCTCAAAGAGCTTCAAATTGGTCAAAAAACCCTCCTATATTGTCTCCACATGTTTGATTACTTCTTCCAACCTCCCCTATATGCTTGGCATAAACCATAAATATTCAACCATATCTCCAAACTATTTTGATTCATTCTTGAAGGCAAACACATCTTTATCGATCTTGCATTTATATCTTTATTTAAAATGATTTATAAATCATCACTTAAATAAAGTTTTACATTTTAATCTTGTTGCAAAGAATAAACACTCCTCAATTTGACCATTCTCTGGACTGGTGAAAAGATCTCATAAACTACAAATTGGGTTGCTGCAAAATTTAATGGGATTTTTTGCCTTCCTGTTTCCTAATTTTTCCCCAAAAATCTCAAGAACTCAGATCATAGTTTATACGATACGACTATTTTTTTAACACGTTTTTATGATGACTTAACACAAGAAACCTTTACTCATAAACTGTACATCATAACTTAAAATAGTTTCAATAAGTGCATCATTCTTTATACTATCCTGAGACAATGCAACATACTCCATCAATCCTTGCAAGATTGATCTTTAATGCTTTCATGGATGGTTCACTTGTGATTATCCCTTTCAAATAATTCAATAGGGCAGCATGCTGGGCTCAACCCTTGTGGGAGCCCATTTTACTCCACATGCTATGACATCAAATAAAATGATTTAGAAATAAAAATTTCACTTATACCTACATAATGAACAAACATGTTAGATAAATACAACAAAGCACAATATATATGATGCCTTGTGATTCTTAATGATACTCCTTTGCTTTTTTGATATTTGAGATGCTGCAAAACTGTTTCAATGTCATATGATAGTACACTATATGTTTGTTGATGTTGCATATGTGGAGAATATCGATCCTGAGTTCTAACACCAACTTTTCATTTCTTTGTAGGTATTTTTGGAGTAATCAAGAGCTTTCAGGAGCACTTAGGAGCACTCATGAGCTTTTATCTTTTATTTGCAAACACAAACTCAACTCTACTTGATTGAGCTAGAAGCAAAATCAGGTAACAGTTATGTCACAAATCACCAAACCCTTAATGGTTGCCCTTAGAGGACTGAATTCTAACACATCTCTCAAAGGATCTTGATCTTGCTTGAATTGTCTTGAATTGTCTTGAATGATTGCTTGATTTGATGCTTGAAACCTACATCACAATGTTAGCTCTAAAACATAATATGAATACACATGAATCTTGGCATGATAATATGATCTTGATTGTTGTTGTAGATGCTTGATAAATATGTTCTTCAATGCTCTTGACAATAATATTTTCTCATATGATCTCTTGATTATTCGTGTTCTTGCTTCTCTAGTTTTGAATTGATAAAAAGACCTTGTATTTATAGTCGTTTATCTAATTTCCCGAAAATTAGATTCCATAAGCCAACATGTGAAACTTGAATTTGAATCATTAAAATTCTGCCAAAAACATATTAAAAATTGGGTCTTGGCACTTAAGGAGGACCCATTCGCCCTTGGGCAAATGGGTCTTGGGACCTAAATCTAGGACACAATTTCCAAGGTATTCAAATTAATGTTAAGATTTGTTTAATGTGGGTTCCCCTTTCAAAAAATGATAATAATAAGGCTTAGAAATGCATAATTTAAGCAATTAGAAGCTTAATTAAGTCTAATTAATTATGCAAACATAGTGTGAAAATGTAAAGGAGTACATTTTCCTACACTACGAGATTATATATTTTTTATTTTTGTATGTTAGATTAAATATTATGAGGGAGTATATATCTAAATTAGAAGTACCTTCAGAAGGTTGAGTACTTCTTGACCTAGTGTGAGGACAAGACTGGTATGTCATTTTCTTCGTCATCCACTCCTTTGTTTTGACTAGAACATCAACAATTTTTGCTTCAATGGTTTCCTTTTCCTTGATACTCCAATCCATGGTAGGAATAGGACGATTTTCTATTAACTTTGTATAAATTGGATCTACCATGTCGGACCCATCCTCCACAATGCCTTGTAGATCCCATTCTAATCTGAAACTGACAATATGATCTATGGATAATCTCATCCAACTTCTTCTTTTGACTTCATATTCATCAAAACAGTTAGCCCACAAGCCTTCAAGGCTAGGTTGGTGAAAGAAGTTAGGGCTTAGCTTCAAAATTTTCTTAACATAATATTTCAAATCAAAAGGAAACCGTTCATCAAATGAAATAAAATTATACTTAGATAATTCATTCTCAATATTTAGGGTGTCAAATATAGATAGGAAACTGTAAGAACCAAAACCAATAGGAAAATAGATAGTCACTCTTTTCCTGCCTTGACATAGCCTATTTACGTCTGCTAATTGCCTAGATACTTTGATCACAACCCACTTGTCTTCAGGATATTTAGGCAATTTGATTGGAAAACTAGCATATCCACCAACTCTAATGTAGGAAAATATTTGAAATTGAATGAAGTGGCTGCTATAAAAACCTACAAATTGCATTGCCTTTGGTGACAATCACATTGCAGGATGTCCCTGTAACTCTTTGACCATCCTCATAGTGAAAGCATCAGTTATCCTCCTAAAATGCTGATTTTTTTTATGAAGCTGTAACTTATCAAAATAGTCATAGATAGATACCTTCCTTGGAGGTAGGTCACTTGGTCTTAAACTGGGCCAGGGCATTGTATTGGTAACAACATAGATTAGGTATGAGGACATATAGAAGAATCTGTTAAGAGTAAAGAAGGTCATCAAATGATCCAAATGGTCACTTATAATTTTTACCCAGTCAAGAAACTATTGTCCAACTAACATAATTTGGATGAAGAAGTACATCCACTCTTCAAACCCGTGCACATCTTCATTTCCTCTCAGCCTATGCAATAATACCACAATGTTGGCCACTTCTTCTACAAAATGGGTCCTGTGCAATTTTTGAGGTAACTGGGACTTACCCCATTTAGGTTTGGCCAACCAATGCTTTTCCATTTCATTTCTGTAGAGCTCCCTTTTCATTGAAAACTCATTTTGAGAATTTGTCACAATCATGGGTGAATAATCATCTCTTTCTAGGATTTTAAGGCAAGACGCAAAAGGTGGATATCTGAATCTTTAATATCAATCGGTTATCCTCTGTCTTGACCTCTCGTGTTTGTGAATTATAATTCCTAATACACTCCAAAATGAGTTCAAGGAATTGTACCACAATGGGAAATGAAATGGCTTCAACCAACCCGCTATCAATTACTTGTGCAGTGATGGGTGGCGGATTCGGTTTATTAAATTTACTTCTTATCTCATCCAAATTTACAGGTCCAAAATGGGTGTATCCAATTTCTGGTCTCTCATAAGTCAGTCCAAACACGTACTCATACCAAACACGTACTCATAACCCATGCATTTTACTTTTGCCGTGATTGATAATTTAGGGCTCGAGCAAGAAATTACCCAACTAATTCTGAAACGAGAACCCGAATATCCTAGAAAGAGAAACTTAAAGAAGGGAATATTATAAATACCTCCAATGATGAACTCTGTAACTGAAATCCAACATCTCATCCAACTCGTCCTCGAGAAACAACGTCACAATGGGAATGTTTTTATAGCACTTGAAAATTTTCTTAAAACCTCGAAGAAGGCACGAGAGTAGATGAGCATTTAGTATCCCTTACTTTCCATTAGGTACATGGCGACAATCACTTCACCATTCATTAGAACCGCTTTTCAAAATTTTAAAGCAAATGTCTTGAAGCGAAAAAGTAGAGGGTTCTAAACTGCGCCTAAGTTCATGTTTCACTTCAGGATACTGCCTAGGAAAGACTCTCATGTAGGACGAGGATGGAAAATTTTGGTGAACCATATAAGACACCGCCTGAATGAAAGAATGGGAGTATCAATGAAAATAAGTCTAAGCAATAAAGCAAGAGTTACATGAACTGCCTAAAATGTCACTTGAGTTCACATGATTAGACCAAACACCGCTTGGAAAAACCAAGCCAATTCCAAGTAAACAAACGACTCCCATGGACCGAAACAAAGTGTGGGGTAACACTATTTAAATTGAATAAATCAAATTATTTAATTTAAACCCTAAGTCCTCTCATTTAATTAAATAATGCTAAACTATTTAATTAAATCTAATTTTCACTCCCTCTTTTCATCGAATAGATCAATAATTTAATGAATATCACATTATTCTTCATCGTGCACATTTAAATTTAGTTTTAATTAACTAAATTGCTAATTTCCTCCCACCCACTTCTTATTTGGCTCCAAAAAGGCAATGATTCTTTTCAAACAAACTTTGTAACAAACTTTCAAAGTTGTTACAAAGTGTGTTATTGAAATCATTCTCAACCGTTGATCTTTCCTTGATCCATGTGATCTTTGATTCTCATCCATTGATGAGAATCTTTGATCCATGTGCTCACCCTTCATTCATTATTGACCCTTGATTTTTCATTTGATTTCGTATAAATACATCACTATTTGGAGAGAAATGGATCCATATTCTGATAGAAAATTTATGTTGTTGAAATTCATATTCACTTGCATCCATATTTCATATTTGATAGAATTTAGATTAAAGCTTCATCCATTTAGCTTAAGCATCCATTAATGGCTTCCATGGTAGCTTAGCTTGCATCCATTTTAGCATATTTTGAATCTATGGCTTTCATCTTTGAACTTTGTTTACATATACCACAGATTGCATCCATTTTATCAAGCATTCAATCATTTAGCAATCATCTCATCAAGTTAAACTAGTTTTATATCATGTTTCATTCATATCACATCGGTTTTGTTAGTTTTCTTCAATAAAATCAATTAAAACAAGCTCATATTATCCAAGGGATTGGGAAAGGGTTACCATTCCACATCAATGCGACACCACTCCCCCAATAGGATAAGGTTTGAGGTCTTAGAATAGATTTCTATTATATTTTATGTTTATATCATGTTAGTTTAATAGTTTCTTGTTCTTTGGAATTTCAAATATCTTATTGGGATCATTTCTTAGGGGATTAAATATGATTTAAATTCATTTGGATCTAACATTTTTAGTTCACACTATGACTTTGGTCACATTTTGGTGCTAGAAGGAGGGCTATACTGATCGAATCTGATGATTTCTCTTTAGATTCTCATTTTCTTGGGTCTATAGATACAATGATGCTATTGATGGATTCAACGATGCATCCCAAACGCATCGCTATATAGTGATGCACTTTAGTTTGAATACAACAACGCATGATTTAATTTCTTCACCACATATTTTAAATAGCGACGCTAATGCTATTTTTACAAACAACATAAATTTTATTATAGCGATGCATCCATTATAGCGACACATTTGATGTCACTATTTTAATGCAAAGCGACATGCATGATTTTCACCAGAATGAAACACTTAGGATATGGTGATGCGTTTGACAAAATTTAGTGACGCAATTGATTTCAACGACGCAATTGATTTCAACGGTGCTTTTTTATTGGTAAAACAAAACAGAGACCTAATTTTGATACATACTTTAAATTTTTTATTTCATGTGCTTTCTAACATGTCACTAACATCTCAATTTTGTTGTTGAGACTAACTGGTTTTGTAAATTTAAAAACATTTAAAGTGAAGGAGCATGTTATCATTTGACCATACATTGTAAAAGTGTTTTACACTTATGGGGCAATTATAACCCATTATATGTTGCTTTACTTTATGATTTAGGACCAATTAAACTTCCATTGGGTTTAAAATTAACATTCAAAATTGGTTAAAATTAGACCCACATATCCTCATTTTTTGATATCGGTTAAAATTGAACAAAACAATCGAACACTTCCATTGGTGCTTGAAATGAAGTCATTTTTTTATGGGATTAAAATGAATGAGTGTTTTCTTTGCTTGTGTATACTTGTAGTGCGTATCCACTCCCCTTGCACTTCGTGTGATCTTGGGTGAAGAGAAACACTCAAGTATACTTTCATTGCTTGTGTATACTTATAGTGTGTATCATCTCTCCTCACACCTTTTGGCGATCTTGGGTGAAAAAAAATAGCTTGAGTCACACATTTTTTTCATTTCAAAGCATTACCTTTAGAGGGCCTACCTCCTGATTTTTGAGAGGGAATGACCCAAGCGGTACTTTCATTTCAGTCAAATATACAAATAATTGCAGGTGTGACGAAATTCATCAACCACCTAGTGTGGATGTTCTATACCAATGAATGTCTCGCTCAGTATCCATGAGATACATAAAAACTCGTAAGGGTTGGGAGACCTCTTAATGAGTGAATCACCGCATGTATAGACACTAGATTATCCTGAAAACACTATCATTAAGAACCTTGTTTAAGTAGTGGCCATATTTTTCCATGCAACGAGTTTATCAAAGTGGTGCATTGGAACTTAGATTCCAAGAAGTTACGTGCCATGTCCAATTTTTGTTAAATTTTAGAGGTTAAGACTTCATTCTTAACATACCTCTACACTCTTTCCTTGATTACATGTAAAATTGTCTCTTCTACCATGAAGGGCATGAGTTAGGAATACTATTAATTGTGAGTCATGTTTGACACATTGCTTGTTTCCAAATATTTTAAACACACATCAACAATTTTTCAAACTTCAAACCCTTTGGATTAAGTATGGATACCTCTTGAAAATTCCTAATATTGATGCTTGTCCTAAGGATTTTATCCTTAGAGACTTCTAAATATTTAGGCTTATATCTAAATCCACACTTTCTAAAGCACCCGCCAATTCCTGTCTTGTTGGCTGCAATCATCCCAAGATCCTCATTAACTTCATTGTCAAGTTACCTTGTGGTGATTTTCCCTTCCGCGCATGCAGCCTGTACATTGGCATAATTAACCATCATTGTATACCTTGCCTAAATGACTACAATGTGATAATTAACTATTATCTTGTTGGCTTCTACATTTGGTATATTTTGCAAACTCTTGGGTTTCCTATGCAGGTCGAAAAAATGGGTGGCGAGCAGGTGAGGATTGAGCCGGATAACTATGATGAATTTCGGAATAATCCTTTAGTTTGGCACATCTATGTGGAAGGTGGTATTGCTCCTCTTATGGAGATATTGGTTGGCCATGACCCTAACTTGTCTAGCCAGTTTGCCAACTCGTGGAAGGATCGTAGGGTCTCAATGGTAGGTATTTCATTTGAAATCATTGAGGAATTCATAGCGCAAGCCATGGGATTACAGTGCATTGGGAAAAAATACCCCAAACACACCAAGAAATCGGATAACGAAAGCTTGAAAGCTTTTTCAGAGGAGATGAGGAACCGGTGCAAAACCAGTCGGGTTTTGAGAGAGAAGCTCTCCCGAAGCCCTGGGATCAGGTGTGCTTGGCGCTGATGAAGTACGTCACCTTGGAAGGTAGGTTTAAAACTTTCTTTTTTTATCACTTCCCCCTGTTAAATCATTTAAGACATAAAATGTTGCTTAGTTTTCCTTTCTTTCTTCTAATGGATTTGGAAAACTCGATCAAAAAATGCAAAGAGTTAGCCAGCCTTAACCCTAGTGATCTCCCGCCGCTCCCACTCCATTAGGGGCTCATTCTAAGACTTTATCACTTCCACCTGGCCCTCTATCCTCCTAAAGCTATTACGGTTGTGCGCATTGAGGATATTGAACCCCTGTCGGCTGTGAATATTTCCCCAGCCAAGTCTTAAAGCCCTCCCCGAAAATTCAATACGGGCATTGCGGGGAATCCCAAAGCCAAGATAACCACCAAGAAACTTAAGGGTGGTTTGGGTAAGGCTCATGCTAGCACGACGAAGGGTCTCTATGAATTGAATTCCTCTCTAGAAAAATTGGCCTACAAGGCCACCACTGCTAAAAAAGGGAAGGAGAAAGGTACGTCGGACCCAATTGTTAGGGAAGGAAAGGGCAAGAACATAATAGGGAAAGACTCCAGAGGAGACACTGTTGTGGGGACTACTGTGATGACTGGTGGGGAAAATTCCAAAAGGAGATCTAGGAGGCTTACAAAGAACAAAAAAAAGAGGCAAATTATTGAGGATTCAGAGGAGGAGCGGTCTAACATCAAAGAGTACAAGGAAGAGAAAACTGAGGATGATGAGGACGAGATTATGGAGGGGCCCCAGTTTACTCCTGAGGACAACAAGGTTCCTAAAGATGGCTTTGCCTCTCACTCTCTGCATCCCCTGGTTGAAGAGCTTGGAGAGGTCTTGGGGACCATGGACATTGGGGAAGAGCCCCGTGATTTGGAGAAGAGAATGGACACGCTCGACAAAAGGTTTTGTGGGTTGACCCGCTTCACCATGAAGTTGGGCCATTTTGTCAGTAGCACCCTATCAAATTATATTAAGGAGGATATGGAGGATAATAATAGTCAGGAGAACAAATATTGGGTTGGTGATGAGGTCGTGGACAACCTACTCAAAAACTGGGACAACGCCAGTTAGCTCATGCCTGTGTCGGTGTCCTGTCTTTCGGCTGCCTCTTTGTGGTCTCTGTGTTGTATGTGGGTTGTCTTTGTTTTTTGTTTAATTAATGTTTGATTTTTAGTCTTTCTCCTTTTTGGCCCTTGTGGCTCGTTGTGAAGGGTACAACACCCTAAATATGTTGCTTAACATTTCAAAAACATAGGGAACTATGGCCTTAGCTTCATGACTTTTCACATAAGGGACTTTATAAAATTAAGGTTGCTTTGACATAAAAATTTTAGTTTGAATATTAAATAAAACTTTCTTGATGTGGTAATGAAACAATCTCATTTAAGCAAAGATTAAATCAAATGAACACCCCACATTGATGTATGTTCAAACATTGACCCCCCAAACACAAGCAACATTGAGACAAAGGAAGTATTGCAAAACATTGATTCCAATTTCTATTGTCAAAAATCATTGGGTTCTATTACCAAAATCATTGAGTCCCTAGGGTTTTATCACTTTAGAGGTATAGCATGTTTTTCACCACTTTGGTCTTGCAAAACAAAGGTTTATTCTAGGTTAACATTTTGGGTCAAAACATTTCATCCATCATCATCACATTTGACATCCCACTTCACCATAAAACTTTGGAGAAATTTTGGGTACATCAACACTTTAGACTTAGGCGATTATCAAACCAATCCCCTAACTTAGCTACTTTGTATATGAAATGGATCCTTTTCCATATAATTAGTTGAGTTAGTTATCACATTTTTGGACTAGCTTATCTAAAATGTCACAAGTCTACCTTAGAGATTTACAAGTTCATTATCCATAAAATATTAGTGTAATTAATTATTTATTACACTAGCATAAGTTAACTTAGGTCCTCATTGAATATTTTAGTCCCAGGTTGAATTATTAATTAAATCATAAATAAGGGGGTAACTACCCTTTCCATATTTGTAGGAGATAAGATTCCTTCTAGAAGATGAGTCTTTTCTAGAACTTATCTCTATCTCATCATCATTCCCTAGGTAGGTTGTTAGGGTTTACATGTTGTCACATGTACTGTGATTAAGACACATGGCAATATCTTGTGCATTCTAGGTTTATTTCTTGCCTATTTAATCAGGGCATATGTACATTTGTAATCATACTTGATACCTCATCATTTGAGAGGTCTTAATATCAAGCAAGCTCATTCTTGCATATCCTCTTATGGAAGGTTTATCATTGTTTTTGTAGGTGTTCTTGGGTGTTGAGCTAATATCTCTAGCTCTTACATGGAATCAGAGCCCTTCTTGCAAGACCCTTGCCAAATTTGAGGATTGAGCTATGGCTATAAGATCTTCTTTGAGGTTGTCTCCATATTAGGTTTTTCTTGGAAGGTCACTTTCACCATGTGTTGGAGGAAATTTGAGCTCATATCCAAGTCCAGGGCTATCAAAAAAGTCAGGATCAACTTTTGTTTCGCCAAAACCTGACATTTTATGCCAAAGTTATGAGGGTTTGAAGTTTTGCAAGATCTGGAGATTGCAGACCTTCAGGAGCATTTTCACCTTGAATCGACCTCACCATTAGATCTAGAAAGCTTGAGAGATGAAAATCAACATATAACACACCCATATTTGGCATCAGTTTTTCGAGAGGCAAAACTATTTTGCTTGGGCAGGCCGTACGATCCACCCAGGGCTGAGTATAATTGTGTAGAATAAAAAATAAATATTTTATATGTTTTGCATATTTATTTCTATCGACTTGCAAAATATTTTCATCAGGCTTTTTTATCAAATATTGGGCAATATTTATTTTATTTGGTGGCATTTAATTTTTGGTGGTTTGAATTTTCAAAATCTATAGAGTGTACTATTTGTGGTATTATCGTACTAGAGGACGACCACATCACTATTGGCCCCCCCTTGTCTCTTTGCCGACCGATTCAAATCCTCCCGCCGACACCTTTCCACTATTGGTGTTTGCTTTCTCCAACCACTACTACTACTGCCAACATCTCTTCTTCGAGCGCCCCATTCTTTGGCCCCGGTCACATTGATAGCCCAGGGGGCTCTGCTACTATTGGTGGTGCCACTGGCGGGGCCACCTCCGATTGCCACTCTGCCGCCGTCGATCCAACAACGCTTCTTTTTTTATTTTTTTAAGTTTGTGGTCATATGGAGGATCAATAGTTTTCCGTAGGGGGATAAATTTTTGCACCATTTAAGCCTTTTAATTTTGTGCCTAATTAGCCTGGGGTACCCTCAAAGTGCCTAATACAACTGTTTTTTTTTCATTTTACCATATCTTTCTGCCATGATGTCAAAAATTTACAAACAAGATATCATTGGAAATTTGGTTTCGTGTACTTTGCAATTGTGTAAGCCATTTCACCATATTTTTCTACAGGTACAAGTCACATCCATTTGAAGTTAGATCTCCCATTTCGACCTCCGAGCTCACAATTTTCAGCTAGTTTCTCCAATTTTTTTGATTCAAGCTGCATTTGGAAGCTATTTAGAAGCTCTATCATTATGTCCATGCACATTTTCTAGATTCAACACCAGGTATTATTTATTCAGTATTTTGCACATTTGGCATTTTGACTAATTACTTGGACATCCTAAGTCCTGGAGAGGTTCTATCAATTTGGGAAGACTTCATTTGCAGTATATATCATATTTGGGAGTTTCTAATTCATTTTGAAGGATACTGTCTTTGTAATTTGAGAAATATATCATAGTTCATTATGGGGTTTTCATTTCATCTTGCTTTGATCATGTTAAAAAGGGGAAACTATAAACAATGGAGAAATGGTATCATCACCCATCTTCGATGGCTTCATTTGTTGCCACATTTGTATAATCTTGTTCCCCCTCTTGGTACTAACAGTAAGAAATTTGCTTGGAATTATAAAAGGGATCATGTCTTAGGAGTCATTGCAATGCATATTGATGTTTCCACTTTGAAAAGTGTTGATCATTGTGACTTCCCTCACACTCTTTGGACTAAAATTTGGGAGATATATGGAGATCATGATACTCAACCATTCCCAGATGATCCTGTTTCAGCTTGTCTTGTGCCTCTTCATCTTTCAAATAGGATACCTTATGATGCAGATACTATGCGGGAGTTTGAATATTTGGAGTAATTTAAATCTTTAGATGAGGATGAGGATGAAGAGGGTTCTTTAGATGCTCTTGCTTCTCCATAAAAGATAGTTGATGTACCCTCACCTTCAGTGATTCATTATGCGGATTCATTGATTGAGGCTCCTATCATTCCTATTCAACAAGAAAATTCTCATGGTAGTGATTCATTGAGCACGTCCAGTGATTTATTACAATTTGTATCTCATTGTATTCTTGATTGGGATTCCTATCTATCAAACATTGCATCCTTGTTTGTGGAGTCTCACATTTCAGATTTGGAGGACATATTTGAAGGGATATCTCTCATGTTTGATGACAACAATTACACACTTGTCAAACCATCATGGTCTTTGGATATTGTTCAACATCAGTTTCCACATCATCTTGATTTCTCACCTTCTTAATTATTTAGGCATGTACCTGATTTGATTGTGGCATCTTCATCTTCATCGGGCAATGAGACACATGAGAAGATTTTAGACACATCTTCAACATCCATATTCATCCTTCATTCCTTTAATTCCTACCTGGAATGGGAAGCATCCATGCACTTGTACTTGATTTTGTTTCTTCCGAAAGGGAGACAAGTTGTTTGTTGATATTGGATCATGTTTTGTCTTCAGACACTTACCATTCTTGCAGGTGATCACATGTTCTTGGGGGGCTATATAGTCTCTCTTTTTCCCTCCTATGGGGGGGCTATTGATTTTATTGTATCTATGTGATGAATGGTGTTCTTGGGGGGTATTTGGGAGTCCTCCATCCTTCCTCACTTTTCTACATTTCGTCTCCTTTTTGGAGAGGGGTTTTCTTCCCACTGGGTTTTCCCCTTTTCTTTGTTTTTGGGAGATTAGTTGCATTTTTATATCATTTTTAAATGGGTACCTAAAATGACCATCATGTTGTCGGGACCCATCATCTCTACATAATCATTACATTTTTCATTTCCTCCCTAAGTTGCACTTATGGGGGTGTTAGTGTAATTGATTATTTATTACACTAGCATAAGATAACTTAGGTCTTCATTTAATATTTTAGTCCTAGGTTGCATTATTAATTAAATCATAAATAAGGGGGTAACTACCCTTTCCATATTTGTAGGAGATAAGATTCCTTCTAGAAGATGAGTTGTCTTTTCTAGAACTTATCTCTATCTCAACAGCATTCCCTAGGTACGTTGTTAGGGTTTACATGTTGTCACATGTAGTGTGATTAAGACACATGGCAACATCTTATGCATTCTAGGTTAATCTCTTGCCTATTTAATCAGGGCATATGAACATTTGTAATCATACTTGATACCTCATCATTTGAGAGGTCTTAATATCAAGCAAGCTCATTCTTGCATATCCTCTTGTGGAAGGTTTATCATTGTTTTTGTAGGTGTTCCTGGGTGTCGAGCTAATATCTCCAGCTCTTACATAAACATCAAAACATCAAACCTTAGTCAAAATTGTTGTCCAAAATTTTATAAAGTCCATCCCACATTATCATTCACCCTTTTCGTCACTCACTTGCACCATTGGTCCAAAACCACGTAGAGGGTCCCTCTTGCCAAAATTTGAGTCAAATAGGGAGTTTCAACACTAAAAATCTCAACACACCTCTCCCACAATTGACCCACAATTAATGGTTACAACAAGATCACAACACAAGAGAATCATGGAAAAAACCAAAGTCACATTCACCGCAAGTGATCCAAACCCATAAGAATTTGATCCAATGAGCCATTCTACCCCCTCACAACAACCCAAAAATCCATTGGGACCATATGAGGTAGAAGATGTTACCAACAATTCACTCAAGCTTACTAAAGAAGAACTCCTTGAGTACAAACAAACTCATCAACCCTTAGAAAGTGTGGCTCCAAATTTTCTCGCACAAAACTTGACACAAGGATTAACCCAATCTATGAATCAACTAAATCCATCCTTTGTGCCAAGTCAAACATTAACTCCTAGTCTTGCAACTAGGATTGCCATCGATTTTGGTCACACTCTCCCTTTGGGAGCAAACACACTTTTGGGTACCCAAAACACCAATCTTCCTCAAGACACCACTTGGAAACCAACATTTGGTGCCCCGCCTCAATCTTCCACCACCATTCCAAAACACCCTCTACATCCACACAAACCACTTACATTCCATGATACCACAACGACCTCAACATTTTGAGCGCAACCATCTTCATTTATCATCAAAAATACCCAAAGTGTTCCCAATGCCACACAAGGTGATATGAACCAAGTGCCTCAAGGGGGAAAACAAGGACAAGTTAACAACCTCATATAAGGGAAACCTTTGAAAATTTGTCCCAACAACCCCATTGACACAACAAAACAAGTGGTTACCCAAACTACTCAAGTAAATCCATCATCAAAATCAAACCCATCTATCATCAATCCAAATCAACACAACACATTGATCACAAACCCCATCAACCAAGGTAATACCTTGGTCCCACATCAAATACAACAAGGGAACCCTCAACACATTGGTCAAGGGAACCCTTCACATCTATTAATCCAAGGACATAATGTGTCATTGACATCACAATACCAAATGGCATCATCATCATCTTTACTTGGGTCCCCAAAACATGCAAAATCAAATGGGACCCAACCTTACATTCCTCCATCCCAATCGACTATCTTATAAGGAATTCTAAGCCAAAACAACCCGCAACCACCTCAAATTAGTCCATAAACCATGATCACCCAAAATCCATCCCAACATCAAAACGCTTCCACATTGCAAGCACAACAATCTCATGCTCTAACTTTGTAATAAGTACAATAGGATTATCAACAAGCATTACAAGCACAACAAGCTCAAGATCAAGCCTTGAAACAACAAAAATCCTTGCAATAACAACAAGCTCATACTCTATCTTTCCAACAAGCACAAGACACATATCAAAAAGCATTACAATGACAACAAGAACACACACAAGCCTTGCAACAACAACAAGCCTTAATCACACAACAACAACAACAAGCCCAACAACAAGCATTGCTAGCCCAACAATATTCCCAACAACAACAAGTGCTAGCACAACAACAACTACTACTACAAGGTTTATATTATAATCCCCAACAAAACATTGTCAATCCAAATATGTTAGGAGTATATGCACCTCTGCCACCCTCACCTTCACAGTATCAAACACCACCCTACATGCCATACAATACCACGTCATATCATAATCCCATGTACAATTCATTTTCCATCCCACATTACGCAACATATGATCCTCCACCAGAACCGCAAGATGATATGGCATCACAACTCAAGGTGCTAACACAACAAATGAAAGACATACAAATGGGAAAAATTAGGAAGCCCCATACACATCAAAACTCGTGTCCATACCCATTCGATAGAAACATCACAATGGTACCTTTCCCTCCTGGTTTTGAGGTCCCTAAATTTGATAAATAAAAAGGGAGGGGAAATCCTATGGGTCACATCAAATAATTCAACATCATGTGTATGGAGGTTGCCTACAGTGGTTCCTACTTAATGCACCTTTTTCCACAAATTTTGGTAGGACCAACCATCGATTGGTTTTCATAATTACCTCCAGGTATCAAAACCTTCTAAGAAATCATCGATAGGTTCATGGACCATTTCTCCTTTAATATTGGCATGGATGTTAGCTTAGAAGAGTTATACACTCTCAAGAAAAACAAATGAGAATCATTCACTAATTTCCTATAGAGGTGGAGGCAAAGATCTAATAAGAGCAAGTGGCCCATTCCTAAAGAATAACAAGTAGGAATTATCATTGCTAATGTTGACGGGGATCTATCCTTCCACTTGAAGATGTAATGTATCACCACTTATGATGAGCTTGTCCCTAGGGCCCTCAACATTGAGAGAGCCCTAATATCATAGGGAAACACACAAGTGTATAGAGACAACCGCCCATCCACTAGTTCTACCGATAAGCCCCACTTTTGGGCCATGAACAAGAACATTACTAGTGAGGGTGTTATTGATGCAAAGATGGTCTTAACTGCTCCTAGGCAAGAAAACACCCAAACCATAAACACACAACAACCATCCACACCACCACCAAACAATCAACCAATGGTCAACGCAAAAAACACTAAATATAGACCACAAAGAACAAATAGTGATCCCAAGCAATAATTCACTCCCTTAGGGGAACCTATGGAGGATGTGTTGAAGAGGTTGATATGTTTTAACCTTATCATACTCCCAGGTTTCTCAAGCTATTGAGAGCCACAACTAAAATCTCCTAGCTATAAAGGAGATCACTTTTGTGAATTTCACTGATACAAAGGTCATAACACACAAAATTATTTTAGACTCAAACATCTAATAGAAGATCTTATTGAACAAGGAGACATTGATGTCGATCAAAAATATGGGAATGAAAATCTGAAAATTTACACAAAACCTATGCCTAATCGTAGAAAAACAAAAGATTTAGGGAAGGCATCAACTTTAAACAATGTAAACCATACCCATGATACCATGGTGGGACACATTTATGGTATGCATTCATCACAACATGAGGAATCAGACACATATCAAGATACTATTTTAAAACAAAGTCCAAACCCATCAACAATATCTAGCAATATTCCATACTGCAATGGCATCAAGTATGTATTAGATTACAATATCTCTCCCATATATGACTTCATGATTGGGAATGTTGAAGAAGTTCCAAATGAGCAAGAAATATACCTTATTGTACCTATACCCATAATTTTTTTTGAAGAGTCTTTCACCAATGATATATCATCCACCCAAGGATCATGTCAAGAGGAGGCTCTTGAGGATAAAAAAAGTTACTCTAGATTGAATCAAGATCAAGAACCCCTATTCCTAGAGTTTCACCAAGAGTTGAGAGACATCTTCCAAACCATTTTGAACTCCAAATATGTCCTCGATATCACCCTTGAGATGTTTCTTTCTGATGGACATATAGACAATATTCATCCAAAACAAGAATCTCTCACTCTTTATATTCCCACACAAGAGCAAGCAACAATAGAGATTATTGATTCTTACAATGATTGTGCATCATCGACATCTTTTGAATCAACACCAACATCTTTTGAAGCAGTATCAACAGATAACAATGTCATAGAATCATAGCAAATAGTTCATATTCTGGAACAACAAGAACATATAGTAGTATCATGTGTTCATGACAAGTCATATTCAGTAGCGATGGGTCAGAGAATACATTATCAGGGCAAGGAATTAGGTATTTTCAATACCTTCACAATGCTGGGGGAAATCTTGTCTACAACAAACATCAACATATGGGGCACAAAGAATCCTTATGATGAAAATACTATCAACACTACAAATAGTCATATCATGAATTGTCATCCACTCATCATCTCATACTCAAATTGGGACCAACGTCAAAATAAATATTCCTATCAAAGCAAGGAGAAGATCATCAAAGAAAATGAAGCAGTAAAATAAAAGGAACACATCAAGTATAAATGGATACCAAAGAAAAACAAAGAAAATTATCCCTCCAAAACTCTATTAGTCAAATAAACTATGGGGAAATGTACAAAAGGGAAATGTATTCATCAAAAGCATCCTCAAACACAAAAGCAAGCTTCTCAAGCAAGGAATGAAGTATATCCAATGGTTGGTCCTAAAGCATCCATTCCCACCCATCATTTCTCATCTTCCCAAGTTTGGAGAGTCAAAGGTTCCAAACCATCAACCAATCCATCTCATATTCATTCACACATGACACCATACACTCCATTCATAATATCCAATTATCGCATTGATCGTGTGTTGGTAGATGCCCTTTGTCATAAGGATTCAAACGACACTCTATTGCGATGTGCGCACATAGACAAGGTTAATTCCTAAACCAATAAGGCATATCAAAGTTCTTCAAAATTGCATTCAACTGCTCATATCTTAGCAAAGCGACTTCTTCAAGCAGGGTATCATTGGCACATTATGGCAGTGGTCTCTACATTAGTACCACTAGGTGGTTCAACATAAGGGTAAAATTTTCAAAAAACTAAAAAAATCAAAATATCCAAGAAATAGTAAAAATAAAAATCATCCTCCAGTGAAAACCACTACAATGGCACATTGGGCAAGTACTATGATGAAAAATTGGCAAACATGCACCATGAGTAGAATTAAGCATCTATATGATCCTTCTCATACAAATGTATCTCATCCTTGTCATGATAAATCCAATGTTCCCTCCATCCATCCAATCTAACTTTATCCAAATATTCCAATTTATCTTGATCTTGAGAAAGGTTCGGCATATACTTCAACTCTACTTATGGTAGAATTTTGACAGGTTCTTTACCATTTTATCTCATGAAGTCCCATAGTCTATATCTAGCATGATAAAACTTAATTGTACTCTTCACATATACATTACCTATCTTGTTTTTTCCATTACACTATGAAGCATTGCTAAACACTGTGGGTAGGTTCTTGCACTCTTGTTTTCAAATAACTCTCGATCCATGTCTTATATCTCACAATGTGACACTAATATCGTGATCTAGGTTTCCTTTACCTCAAAACCTCATCAAAAAAACCAAAAACATCAAAATCTTGTATTAGCTGAGAATCCAAAAACATCAAAATCTTGTACAACTAAAATCTAAAAAACATTCAACAAATTGTAAAGTCAAATCCAAAACATCCAAAACACATTAAAATCCCTAAATAGGTCAAAACATCACAAATCTAAAAATGGTACCGCGTTCAACCATGAGTCTCTTAGCTTGAACGTAGGCAAGGCTATCATTGATGTACCCCCAAGACACCCTAGGTTATTCCTTTAGCGGTCCATCATAATAAACTGACAATCCATCAATTGTTCATTTATCATCAATAATAAGTCACAGTTAGTTGAACTACATGGTCTCTGTGTATATAACTTAGACAAGGCTCATCTTTGATAAGCCCCCAAGGACCCTAGGATAGTTTTTCAAGTTAGTTTCTTGGTCAAAACTTGAAAACCCCAAAACATTTAAAAAATTAAAAAACACAAAAAACATTTGAAAATTGAAAACCCAAACATTGGAAAATTTGAGAAAACCCTAAACAACCTCAAATAATTGAAAACCAAAAAATTCACATAAACTTTCAAAAAGACAAAAAAAAAGCCTCAAAACATTGTCAAAATACCAAAAACATTGAAATATTCCAAAAATCCCAAAACCATCCATCCCATTTCGCTTTCACCCACAACAAACCTTCATCCATAATAAATCAATCATCCTCTTCAAACTTTGACAAAACAAATAGAAAACAAATGTCGCAAGTCGTAAAGTAAAAAGTTAAAGGTCAAAATATAAAGTCTAGATCATAATTAAACGGGTCAGTAGAGTTTGTATCAACGACCTATCACACACTTAGTCTTAGTCAAAATATCTAATAAACATGTTGGCAAGAGATAGAGATAACACTGATTGTTTATTGTTCATATTTTCTTATGATTTATCTTATTGACCCATTTTTAGGACCTCTCAATGATATATAAATGATTTAGTGAGAAAGGAATGGGGCATCAATCATTATCTTTCATTTTAGTATGCGTGTGGGGTATTCTTGTAAAATAATCTTGGCGCGTACTTGCTTTGTTGTGTGTAGGGAGGTCATTTAGAGTAGATTGTTGACTATTGCATATGCTTTGGTCTGATATATTCTAAACTTCTAAACTTCATCCCAACAAGGTTTCCATATGTCAAGATATGAACAAGAACTATCCTATTTATTTGCAGAGTGAAATTCCATCACACTATATACAATGCCATCCTGGTTATCAATACCACGATGTATCGTGTCTATGTGTTATAGCAAACATAAGGAATGGCGAAAAGTCCCAATCCCAAATATGAGCCAAATCATCCATCTCATCACCATAATCTAACAAAGTCTTGAAGCATCATGGACTCATTGGAATTTTGAACCAATCTAAAAAATCAATGGTCAAATCATTCATCTTATTCTTCTATCTCCTTTCCACGCTAACCGTATCATGACAATCAACAAACTATCATAATGCATCCATCCTACATCATCATAGAATATCATCATAATAAGAAATATAATCCATTACATCATCATTATCATTTAAGTTTTTTAAGATAATATAGATTTGTTATTCTAAGCATCTTAATCCATTACATAATCATCCATCACATCCATATCATAAGCATGAACATATGCATTATCCATAACCATCCATATACATACATACATCATGATTTCAACATATCACATGCGAAAAAATACATAAAAAGAAATGCATCCAAACATACATCTTGCATAAGCATATCACATCATCTACATATCACAAAGAATGGCATCATCATATGAGAAACATAGAAAAGAAAAGCATATCCATCTCATAACATGTCATAAAAAGATACTAAAAAAGAAGATAACACATCCATTGCATTAGATCCATATCATATCATTGCATATCATATACATCACATTATATATCATCTCATATCACATAAACATAAATAACGAAGTGCATCCATAACATGAACATTTGCATTCATTACATCCATACATAATCATAACACATGACATAAATGTAAACATCACATCACATAGCATATCAATACATCACATCATGAATCTGCACCGGGCCATCTCGTATATATATCAGAAAAATGAATGTCATGATAAAATATTAGAGTCAAAGTGTAATTGTCATCAAATATACAATATACAAGAGGCTATAAAAAATGAGCCTATGAATGTGTATTTGTATAACTAAATCAAGCTATACATCAAAAATGTGTCTACAAAATGAGCAAGGACTGTCCACTTCTTTGTTGGTCATCATGTCTATGTCTCGGCTCCCCAAGATATCTAACTGAGGGTTGTGCATCAAAAGCCCTCAACGTTACCTCACTCCTCTAGGAGTAATCTAACTGTCTCATCTCTCGAGGAACATCTTTGTGATAATGCATCCTATAATAAGTAGCTTTTGTCATTGCCTCCTTGTACAACCAAGCGGACACCACCTGTCCCTGTACTACAACCGTGATAGCATCAAGTTGTTAGCATCACCCAATCTCCTAGGCTAGGTGTAGGTCCAGTTGCTATTGCAACTGAACCTCTTTATCCTACTTAGCTATCATTGCTTGAAGCCGTTGGAATAACTGGTCTCTCTTTGCTGTCAGGGAGAGAATATTTCCATCTCTCGGATCCGACTATTGTGGATGTTGATCTTGTTGTGGCTGTTGGTGCCCTAGGGCTTGGTGCACTTGATCTTGTAGTACCTATCATACTTGATCTCCCTACCCTGAAACTTGTACCCTCTACTATTTTGTTTGTTGATCTGCCTATTATCAGCCTCCATCCTTGCCTCCACCCCAACCTCTGTCATGACCCTTGCCTCTTCCATGGGGGTATCCCCCTACTAGGTATGTCAATTGAGTAGGTGGTCTCCACCACATATTGTATCTTAGGGTGGTGCCTGCATCTAGAAGTCCCTAATCATATGCCCATGGGTGGGAAACTAGATGTCTAAAATCATTGATCACCACTACGGGATCAATCTGTTGCCCCCACTCCACCTCTCTCTAGAACCTCATGAATACTATTGTGTAATCATCTAGGGGCACATCCTGGGTCTCCCCAAACTATTGTGCTACTTGGTTAGGTAGGTAGCTCTCAATCATAGTATGCTCCCACCCCTAGATGTAGCAGGTTTGCCTGGTGAAAAAGAGCTATTGTTGGTCATCATACCAAGCAAGAACATGCAACTAGGGTCTCCACCTAAAATGGTCATATCATCTATAACCTACCGCCAATACGAAATCCCTGAAGGCCCAGTGTGCTGCAAAGTCATGGCAACTTTGTATCGATAAAAAATGGGCTCATCCTCATGAACATCAACTAAAACAATGAGGGGTCCCAACAACACTATATGCTCATAGGCCCATATGTGAAGAAGTGTGATGCTAGCCCTAATGCTCCTCCCTTGGAAGTAGACTATCTAATGCATATCATGGTATTATGAAGCCAACATAACTAGCCCCCATGCATATAGGGTAGTCCTCCAAATCATATCGTTCCATGCCACCCCCAACCCAGACTGAAACCTCTGCCCTATCAGTCTAGGGAAATCACACTTGAAATAAGTGCAACCACAACCAATTTGAAAGTAGGAACCCAACCATGAT
The DNA here is from genome assembly GCA_007115665.2 of Sequoiadendron giganteum. Classification (NCBI taxonomy): domain Eukaryota; kingdom Viridiplantae; phylum Streptophyta; class Pinopsida; order Cupressales; family Cupressaceae; genus Sequoiadendron; species Sequoiadendron giganteum. The sequence goes on from CM021109.1 coordinate 15,456,168, forward strand.
ATAGGTCCAAGTCGATTGCAAACTCACCAAAATGATATAATTTGAATGTAAAAGAGAGCAACACGCATCCCTCCCAACATTTCTGTCATAAATCACATGCTCCCCATGAATGAGAAGCTGAATGATCCGCCACACATCCTCAAGAGTCACTATGGCCTCGCCAGTGGGAAAATGGAATGAGGACGTTTCGCTATGCCATCTCCTGATCAATGTTATCATCATCACTAGGTGGGTATGAACCTTCGACATGAAGGCAATGAACCCTAGTCCAAGAGCTCCCAGGCGCTCTACCGAATGACACATTGTCAAAATCATGTACTGCTACCAAAATCTTTGATCGATGCTCTTGAGACATAAGGGGTTGAATATCCTCTTGCACGCATCCCACACATAGCGTCAATTTGCCTAAAAACTAGAAACTAGTCAAAAATTTGAGTCTTTGAACCTCGAAAATTAGTAGTGTTGCTATTTCAAGGATGTGTCACTATATTCTTTTAGGTGGTTCATCACTATATAGCAACGCGCATCGCTATAATCAATAGCATATCGATATTTGCATGTGTCGCAATACCAAAATTAGGGGGTGTGTTTCCATTTAGTTGGTGTGTTGCCATAAATCTATGGCGTCGCTAAACCCAAAAAACTGATGCGTTGCTCATTCAAACCAACATCGCCTAACCCTAAGTGTGTCACCAAACTAAAAAATCCTAGTGCGTCGCTAAACGTTAAATGCATTACTAAAATATCAATAGCGATGCCAACGAGATCCTGGCTCTTCGCCATACATCGATGCCCTAAAAACCCTAGCTTTAAAAGCCTAATAAATGCACAAAAACACATAAATTCAAAAACGTTTCAAGTCACATACTTGGGATCCTATGTCTGCTTGATGTTGGTACTGTCACACTCATACAAAAAGGTGAATCAAAAGCACATGTTGCACCATCTCACCAAGGTGTTAGAGCTCAAAATGCACAAATTCTCTATAGTGCGAATGCACAAATGAATTGAAAGTGACCCTTTATCACATATTTAAGCCTAAAAATTAGGGTTTTTTGCCCTAATTTGAGAGTGCAACTAGGGTTTTTCACTTGTTTCACCAAATCCTACCCAATGAAGCTTGTTTTACACCACTTTTTTTTGTTTTTTTTGGCATATTTTTCATATCTTGAAGCCTTTTTGACCCCTAAATCAATATTTCATCTTTGTCACGATATTGACCCAAAAATTCAAAATCTCTACCCGATCTCTCGAGGGGGCATGGAACCAGCTTATTTTCCTTCCGTTGGGGCAATAGTGGGGCATCCAAAAAATTAGATTTTTTTAAATTTTTTATTTGAGCAACAATTTTAATTTGAAAATCGTCAGTCTTTGAACTAACGTAATAGGTACCTCACTTCAAAGAGGGGGAAAATGTAGACACTTAAAATTGTCATGAATGATACTACACACTTGAATCCAATATACTAGCATCATTTCATCTTGAAATCCATCTTCTTTTTGCTTGTTTGATTAAATAATCCTAATTTAATTAAATGCCTCATTTTCATCTATTAATCTAATTAATCTAATTATGTTAATTCACCCCCTCTCACACTAACATTTCATCATGTTTAAATTGAATAAATCAAATTATTTAATTTAAACCCTAGTCCTCTCATTTAATTAAATAATCCCAAATTATTTAATTAAATGTCATTTTCACTCCCCCTTTTCATTAAATAAACCAATATTTTAATGAATATCACATTATTCTCCATCTTGCACATTTAAATTTAGTTTTAATTAACTAAATTGCTAATTTCCCTCCCATCCACTTGCATAGGGAATATTCCAAAGGAACATTCTCCTATTTGACTCTAAAAAGGCAATGATTCTTTTCAAACAAACTTTGTAATAAACTTTTAAAGTTGTTACAAAGTGTGTGTTGAAATCATTTTCAACCCTTGATATTTCCTTGATCCATGTGATCTTTGATTCTCATCCATTGATGAGAATATTTGATCCATGTGCTCATCCTTCATTCATTATTGACCATTGATTGATCAAATTGATCTGAGCCCTTGATTTTTCATTTGCTTTCCTATAAATACATCACTATTTAGAGAGAAATGGATCCATATTTTGATAGAAAATTTATGTTGTTGAAATTCATATTCACTTACATCCATATTTCATATTCGATAGCATTTTATATTAAAGCTTCATCCATTTAGCTTAAGCATCCATTAATGGCTTTCATGCTAACTTAGCTTGCATCCATTTTAGCATATTTTGAATCTATGGCTTGCATCTTTGAACTTTGCTTACATCTATCATAGATTGCATCCATTTTATCAAGCATTCAAGCATTTAGCAATCATCTCATCAAGTTAAACTAGTTTTATATCATGTTTCATTAATATCACATCGGTTTCATCAATTTTCTTCAATAAAACCGATTGAAACAAGCTCACATTATCCAAGGGATTGGGAAAGGGTTGCCATTCCACATCAATGCAACACCACTCCCCCAATAGGATAAGATTCAAGGTCTTAGAATATATTTCTATTACTTTTTCATGTTTATATTATGTTAGTTTAATGGTTTCTTGTTCTTTGGAATTTCAAATATCTTATTAAGATCATTGCTTAGGGGATTAAATAGGCTTTAAATTCATTTGGATCTAGCATATTTAGTTCACACTATGACTTTGGTCACACTTACTATTTAAATGCAACTAATTTTCTAAAACTTTTGAATATTCCAAATATATTTAAAATATATTGCAAACTAATTTAAATAAAAAATAATTAAGACAAGGCAAGCATAAGAAGAAAGATAGACCAAGCCCACTTGAAAAGATAACTCCAACTCCCAACCATATAAAAGTGGGGTCGAGATACTTTTTTGAAGGGTTTCTTTATGAAAAAAGATAAAAAAACATGATTACATACAATAAGATTTATTGGCCTTTCAAATATCATTGAGTGTCACTTCATCATGAAATAAATTCCTATGCTTGTCAATCTATTTTTGCTAGTTAATGCACAATGGCTTTTGGGTTAATTTTATTTTAAAAATAATTTTTTCCTCTCCATCTCCATCTCCTTCTCTATCTCCCTCTCCCTCTCCCTCTCCCTCTCCCTCTCCCTCTCCCTTTCCATCTCCATCTCCATCTCCATCTCATTACCCCTCTCTCTCTCACTCTTCTCCTATTCCTCCCTCTCTCCACCTCTCTCCATATTACAAATATAACATGATCCTATTGATAATGGATCCTAATTATCTTCCTAATTTAAAATTTTCTTTTAATCTTGTTTTAATTCATGTAAGTTGATGCATAGTTAATTTGAAGTTATCACTTTTCTATTAATACCTTTCTTGGAGCATATTATGGAGGCCCTTGGAAGCTATATTCACTAGGTAATGTGTATACAAAAGATGGGAAAGTTTTGCTCCAGCTCCATCTCCATGTCCATCTCTAGCTCTATCTTCCTCTCTACTTCTCTCCCCTATCTCTATCTACTTGCCTTTATTTGCATCTATATCTCTCTTCCTCCTCTATCTTTCCCACTATATTTATCTCTCCCTCTCTCCTTATCTATCTATATTTCTCTACTTCACCTCTATCCTCTCTCTATTCCTCTCCCTCCCTCTCCCTCTCTCCCTCCCTCTATATTTATATCTCTCTCCTTCTCTATCTATATCTCCATATCTCTCTCACTAACATGCACACACACACACATTCCATGTTTCTCCCTCCCCATCTCCATCTTTATATATCTCTCTCACACACACACTCCATGTTTCTCCCTCCCTATATATATCTCTATCTCCCCCTTTATAACTGGATGCATCAAATTTTGCCTTTGAATGTATATATCAAGCCCTAAATCAACCTTCGAGCCTAGTTTTTTGCTACCATTGCATTCATGCCTATCAAATTGACCTATTGGTAAACTTGCCAGATATTTTAGAATTTTTTTAAAATTTGTCAATTTTCCCAAGGGGGCATCATCTTATCTTGCTTTAACTAGGGTATGCTCTACCATACTGGGGCAAGTCTTCAGCTGAATTTTCGTTGATTATTCTTTGACACAACGCTTAGAATCACATTGTATCAAAGAGGGCAAAATGTAGACATTGAAAAATGTCCTTAACTTACGAGCAACATTTTCATACTAATTTCCATCTTCCATACATAATTAAATAATTTTGATTATTAATTATTTTATAAGGTCATATTCTTCTATTAATTCATTCATTTTATCTTTATTCATCTTTTGATTAATTTAAGTAAATGTCAATTTGTTTAAATTACATCACTATTTATTTAATTATTCATTTTAATATCCATCGTCCCTCCTTTCTTCTATAATTAAATAATTATTTTAATTATTTAATTATTTATTATCTCTTTTCTTTTATAATTGAATAAATTCTTATTTATTTATTTATTTTTCATTTCTCTTATCTATAATTAAATAATTGTTTCTAATTATTTAATTATTTACCATTTCCCTCCATCTATTATTAAATAATTGTTTTCAATTATTCAATATTTAATTTCCCTCTTTTCTTCTATAATTAAATAATTATTTTTAATTATTTAATTATTCATTTTCCCTCTCCTAAATTAATAATTGTTGCGATTGTTTAACTTATTCATTCTTATCCAAGCCTTATCTCTCACCTAATTTCTTGGATCACGGACCCTTCTTCTCATCTTTATCTCTTTTCTTCTCAAATAATCTCATTAATTGATCATCATACCTCATCATTCAATACTCACCCTTCGTTTGAATTGGGATTTTTATAAAAGCAAGCTATCATCTTCATTTCAAGGTTAGCCACAATCTTTCAAGTTTTGCTATCATATCACTCATATCATTATCTTGAGATCTTGCTACTATACATCAAGCTTATCAAATACATTGCATACTACATATTTGAGAGCAAAAAAAGAAAAATAGAGAAGAACAATGAAGGAGAGTCAACTATGGCATAGGAATTGAGGTTTTATTACTTTATTTTTGTTATTTCTATTGTCAGTTTTGCTTCATTGTTAGATTAGGGTCATTATGTCTTAAATTTAGGTAGTTTTATGGTTGCTATTAATGATTCATGATTTTCCCCTAAATTTTCCCTATCTACAATAACACCTTTGCATAATTAGTTTCCTATTTATGTTTTGATTATGATAGGAATAAGTCATCTTCCCATGTTCATGGAAGAGTTGTCATATGTTAATTAATTTGGAGTCCAAAATAATTAGAATTTTTAGATCATGTATATATATGGTAGATCTTGTATAAGATAGAGATCTAGAATAACTTTTCTATTAGTACTTTTGTTATTAGACTTGAGTTACATTTACATAATACAATAAAGGATATAGATTCATTCAATGCATAGATTCCTGAGTTAAGAATTGATTAGATTCTATGAGGTTGCAGTCACCCAAGCAAGAGCCACTTGAGGTAAGTGCAGTGATCTTTATAATTTAGATTATTTTTAATGAATTGTTGAATTATATTGTTAGTGGTTATGTTCACTAGTTTTATTTAGATTGTTAACAATAATCATTTATCCATCAACAACTATCTTGCATAGTTGCATCGACATTTATTTACAACATAGTTGAAAAGTGTTTGTTTATTGTCCCAATGGGATTACCTATCTACAATAACTATCAATAATTAAGGTTTATAAGATATACTTTACTTTCAATTAAGTGTACTTCCAGTCAAGTTTTCTATGCACAACCTCTAAGACAACTCAAAATTCCTCAACTATACATATAGTATATGTATCATCCAAGAAGAATATGATTCCCTAGTTTGATCTAATTAAATGTAACACACTATAGCCAATAGGTTGCTTGATAAAGGATCTTTTGGTCCATTGAGTCGAATACATGCCCCTTTTGCATCAACTTAATAGGCATAAATGGAGTTAGGCATATCCCAAGATATAGGAGGAGATAGACTACACGTCCAAGCTTCCATACTCATATTGCACATACAATGAGAGTTGTGAGTAAACATATGAAAAAACTAGAAAAAGAGAATTGGAACATAGTAAAGTGATTTATCACGTGTTTGAGGGGTATGACTACCCAAAAATTATGTTTTGGAGGTTCCAACTCTACTCTATAGGGATTTGATGATTCAAATCTAGCAGGTGATATAAATAGTAGGTGGAACAACATTGGATATGTTTTTACTGTAGGTGGAACATCAATAAGTTAGATTGCCATATTGAAAAAGGTTGTTTCACTTTCAACATTAGAAGCAGAGTATGTTTATGCTATAAAGGCTAGTAAATAGATGATTTGGTTACAAAGGTTTATGGAGGAATTGGAAAAGAAGTAGGAAGATAACAAGTTGTGTAGTAAAGGCTATAGTGTCATTCATCTTGTAAATAACTCAAGGCTTCATTCTAAGACTAAACATATACATCTCAGGTATCATTTCATACAATTAGTTTTAGAATATGGATAATTGAAGCTAGAAAAGATTCATACTAGCCAAAATCCTATATAGTCATGTTAACAAAGGTAGTAACTTAAGATAAATTGATTTCCTACTTAGTTTTAGTTGGCCTTCATGGATGATGGTGCAGACGAGAAACTTGCCAAGTCCAAAGTTGGAGCCTAGTTTAGCAAATGCAATAGTAGTGGAGTTGTTGTAATCAGTCTCCAAGTGGGAGATTGTTGGTGGAGCCTGATTATATTCTTGGAGTTGTTGTGATTAGTCTCCAAGTGGGAGATTGTTGGTTATGGAGCCTAATATTATTAGTTAATATTTATAGTGTAGGGCGGTACCCCCTATGAGGTTTAGGGTACCATCCCCTCTATGGGGGTTCGGGGACAGTGCCCCCAAAAACCACATCATATATATATATATATATATATTCATTTTAAATTTGAGTCGTTGATCATTAGGTCATAGATCTGACTATAGAGATTATGTTGGTTTTTATTGCCCTAGAAATCAACCCCTCTTTTTATGTGAGGGTATTGTATTACTCTAGTAGATTGTATTATATTATGAGGAGACTATGATAGACAAAAGAGGAAGTTACATTAGATGTATGTAGATTGTATCCCTTCATTTTTATGGATGGAATAAATGAAGGAATAACTATTTTTTATGGGCATAGCCCATATTGGGTGAACCATGAATATATATCTTTGTGTTTTGTCATATTTTTATATTTTATTTCTACATTCATTTTATTTTATATTTCTCTATGATCCTATTCCTATAATTCTAGTAATATTTTTATGAGATTGATCATTTTAAATTCCCTAATCTCTCTAATAATAATATTCTTAGAATATTATTTTTCAATAATACATGAAACCAAAGCTTATAACCCATAATTTTCTCACCAAGACCCATGAAAGCATGCATGTTAGGTCTAAAATCAATCTAAGAATGTTTATGTTTAGGAACATGAGCATATGCCCACTACCAAAAAAATAAAATGAGAAACTAATGGTCTTTTACATGAACATACATCATAGAGTGTTCTATCAACTATTGATAGAGAAAAAGTAGGAGACTTGTTAATTAGGTAACAAGCAATGTGCATAGATTCAACCCAAAAATATTTTTCAAGCTTAATATGCTTCTAGCTTTACCTGGCAAGGTATTATTCATCCTTTCTACCAATCCATTTTTGTTATGGAGTAAATAGGTTTTTTTCTATCTAAAAATCCCTACATGCTTTTAATAATCATCAAAATCTCTAGATCAAAATTTACCACCATTTTCCATTCTTAAAAAACATTTACTTTCTTACCCATCTATTTCTGAGCAATTGATTTACACTCTTTAAAATTAGAGACACTAAAATTACACTTTAGAAAATAAACCCATGTATATTAAGAGAAATTATCAATAAAGGAAACATAGTATCAAGATTTTGCAATAGAAAGTACGTCCACAAGACCAACTACATCATTAAGAATAACCTCCAAAATTTGTTTTTGATTATAGGTTTAAAGCAAGTTTTGACGAGCCCCCAAAACCTATTACATACAGTTTTGAAGGGATCTGAAACCCAATCCTATCCAAAGCAAGAAAGTTGCTAACAGATAAAAATCAACAAATCAACAACAACCATCAGAGATAAGCAAGACAACTTAGGTTGCAAACAACATACAAATTTTGCAGGGACCTAAAACCCAAACAACTAGGATTTAATGAAGACCTAAAACCCCACTAATTGATCAAAATAATTGCTTGCATCAACCAGGCTACAACAAAACAAATGCTCAGAACAACCCGCTCGAATAGCCATCCCATACTCCACCTCTAAAGGAGCGGGCTCGAGTGGGCTCCCCTCTATAGGAGAGGATGATAGGACAACCCTTTCCACCAAAGACACAACTCCCCAACCCACACAAGTTCCACCTCAATAGAAACTCGTTAGAGAGAGGAAATCTTCCCACCAAATCTGCAACTCCCATTTGCACCTCAATAAGAAAGGGCTCCCCCTCAAAAGGAGTAGTCTCCACCTCAATAGAAAATCCCATCTGAAAAATCCAACAAGAAGAAGGCCCATCAGTGGAAAGAGTAAATGCAACATCCTTTGGAAACATGAGCACAAGATCTATAAGATAAGAGAGCAACTCAACCAACAGAGTGAAAAGCCAACACACTTGGGCCTTTATGATAAACAATAGAATCAACCCAGCCATTAGAAAAGATACCAAATCATAGGTAGAAAATGATCCCATAACCAATTTCAAAGAGGAAAACAAAACATCCTCCCTAGGGATTAAGAACTGACCACCACTAAATATGCACTTCTGGGTCTAGAAGAAAGAAATAAAGAACCACCCAGACCAACAAGGAGAAATAAAAATAGAGGTAGAAAATCCTCCAAAATCCATCCTCCACATGAACATCTGAACCTTCTCATACCAAAAGAAGATCTCCAGCCAAGACCCAACAATCCCTTCTATCGTCAAAACCTAAACTCCCCAGTAGTAGGGAGTTTATACCCTCAAAAGATAGAAAGCATTAACCCAAAGAGATAGTATCAGGTCACACCCAAACCAAAAACCATCTTCCAAAGAGAAGAAAAGAGCCTCCAACAAAAAAAAAATGCAAAGACCAGAGGAGGATAAAAACCCAAAACCAAACTTGGAGAGAAATCCTGGCTAAACAACCCAAGCCGACCACTAGAAACACCACAAGACAAGGAAGAACGGCTCCACAAAATAAGCCTTCAAAAAGCAGCAAAAAAATAAAGGAGCAACAATAGCCTCCACCTTGTCCTAACAAAGAAGGAAAATTGTCGCATCCCAACTAGACGACAACAATATGCTCCACAACACCTCAACCTGACTAGAAGACGAAAACAACCAACATGAAGCCACCACAACCCAACATCGTAACATCAAAAACTTGTCCAGCCACAAATTGCCTCCCACTAGTAAACCATCCACATCCTCTAAATTATCTCCTTCTTTGCCTACATCATCTCCAAAATTTAAACTTCCCCCTTTGCTCCTCTTCTTGCTCCCTCTCCTCTCCATCATTAAATCTTTGTTAGGATTTTTTTTGCTTGCTAAAACACCTCCAAATTTTGTTTAGCTTTGGTACTTCTATATTTAAATAAAACTCTATGTTGTTTTCCGTATAGAGTGTTCACAAAAATCAAAATCAATAGAATAACCAAACAAACCAACAACCATCTTCTTATTAAGGAGGGTTTTGAGACCCTTCTCATCAATATGACCCATCATGTGATGCCACAATTGACAAGAAATAAAGTTATCAATTACATTCATGAAAATATAGAAAGTAGATGCTTCTACTAAATAAGGTGCCATGATGAGTGCCCCTAACGAACACCAAACTCTCTCTACTTGACCTACAACCACTCTTCTCTAAAGGAACATGCACCCTTGAACCATTCATTTTAGATATAAAAATCAATATTGTAACTAAAATATGGATATATAATACATATTTGTTTTTTCTCACCCTGCCATCACTAAAATAAAATTTTACTATCCCTAGTCCCATAAGATTTCATGCAATTTTGTCCTCAAGGAAAAATTTCCCACCATAATAAGTTGTACATGTTGAGAACAATTCCTTGTGAGGACTCGTGTGGTAGGATGCACCTAAATCTATCAATTTTAATATTCATACATAAGTCATGTTAGTAAAAATAGTAACAACATTAGTAGTTTTGCCATCAAAGGATTTATCCATAAAGGAGTCATGGTTATTTTTCTTGTTCTGATATTCGTTTTTGAGATGCCCCCATTTGTCATAGTTTTAACACCTTAATCTACACTTAATATGTGTTTTGGACCTTTCGTTAGACTTATATTTGTCCTTATACTTATTCTTATCACCTTTCTTCTTGTCGTTACCTCTCTCTTTAGATCTTCTCAGCACATGCAATGGATCCTAAGACCCATTTGAACTTTTTCTCCTCATCTCCTCTATAAGGAAGATGATAATGAGAGAATTTAAGTTTAGATAATCTCTAAATAACCATTAATTACAAGGATTAAATCATCCCAATATATAGGAAATGAACATAACAATAAAATGCACTTGTCATATTATTCTATCCTGACATCCACTTATTATAACTAACTCAAGATTAGACTAAATACATTTAAATATTTTACAACTGAGTCCCTATCCTTCCTTTTAAGATAATATTTGTTTCTTTTCGAGAGTAAATTAATACATGAATCTTTGTTTGATACATTTCCTCTATTCTATTCCACAACTTATATACAATATTATCATTACAAATATCTAATACATTAGAATTAGATAATATAAATGAATAGTGCCACATGATTTTTTTTATCAACTTTTACCCATTCTTCATCTGACATCTTTTTTGAATTATTCTCGCTCTTCACACACACACACACATATATATTGATCCTTTTTTCATAAGAGATCCTCCATATTTAGCTTCCAAAGCTTAAAATATATTTCATTAATCTTTTCAATCTGCAACCAAGTTGATCTATCCATGATCTCTATCATCCATAACTTGGAGCTGCAAGAAAACATCACACACTTGTATTGTAGTGAAAAAAATCCAATCACACACTCGAAGAAAGCCTTTAATTTTTATAACAAAGCCAACTATGGGTTTGATGCTAAATGTAGAAAACATGGTGTAACTAAATAATAATTTATGTTAAATTTTCATGGAAAAAATTCTTTAGCAATAATAGAACATAATAGAAAGGAAAAAAACTATAAATAAAATGCAAAAAATAACAAGTAGATTAACGTTGAGAAATCCTTGCAAGGAAGAATCACACCCAAAGAGATTCGAGCTTGTATTAAAACTTCAAAAGAGAGTTATACATGAATACAAATTATTCCTTTGAATTCTAATAACACTTCATTACTTATAGTACAACCCATAAAATAATTTATATAACATTTAACTCCAAGCTCCAATTTATAGAAGAATTATAAACTTGAAATCATCACATGGTTTTAAAAACCATTAACAAGATCAAGAGGGATATGTTGTCCAAACATGGTTGAGGCTTAAAACCCAACACCCTTCTTGGTCTTTGGTACCCTTGACTATATTTAGCATATTCTTTACATGTCATATGTCATAAATGAAAGAAAACAAGGTATGTGAAAATACTTCCTACACTAAAATTCTAAGGAGAGTATTGTGTAAATTTCAATCTCTTAAGAATTACAAAAAAAGAAAGAAACACATATAAATATAAAATAAATATATTATAACACAAGTGTAGATGGAAAAAATATTTTACAAATAAAACCTAACACTCCAAAGTAGCCCAATGTATTATTTAGTAAACAACATAGTTACAATACACTAGTAGAGCAATCCTTCATAGGAGTACCACCAACCAGAGATCTAGATAAGTTTTGGTAGCTTAGCAATATCTACAAAATTCACATTCAACCTCCAACTCAAGAACCTAATATATAGGAGATACATACATGAAACTATCAAATGATAATTATAAAATCATGAGATAAAACCACAAAAAGTGGAATCCCAATCCTTAGCTTACAAATCCAACACCCAAATCTCAAGATGAGTCCATAGGCTAAAAATAGCATATTCATTCCACCTATCATAACCTCATTATAATCCACTCACCAAATTGGGTGTTCTATTATCTCCAGCTAAATATGCCTTATAATGTGTTGTAACATACATCATAAGTTGGTCAACAAGTGTAACTCCCCTTTACAACTCTTTTATGTGTCCAACAAGTTTTTACATTTCCTATATAAAAGACCCAGCTTCTAGAGTCCATAAATTTTATTTTGAGAGGTTAATTAAGCCTTTTTTTATAATTGTAGAAATTGAAGAGACCACTACAATAGGCACCTAGAATATTTATTTTGGTTAAAAGCAACTATGTAGCCCAAAAATTGAGATTTTCTATTTTATAACTCAAAAATCAAACCTTTGTAGTTTTAAAATTAGGAGCAAGGTTGAGAAACATTTCCTAACAATAAAAGTAATGTTTTACCACCCAAACTTGGGTGTCCCAATTTGTCTTTATTCTCTTATAGATTACATACTTCATGACACGTGTCCAACTCTATCATAAGACTAGTCAAGATTCCAATACAACCTCCCTCTTACATGCTCTTATGCATTATAAGAATATGTCATATATAACCCCCATGACGACTAATCAAGATGCTCTTACACAGTTTCGAAAATGTCAACACATGAAAATATATGCCAACTCAAAGTGGGATACCTACATCATCATGTGACGATAAAACCCACTAAAGAATAAAATTAATACCACATCCAAATGGGATACCAACTTTCCTAAGTGAAGACAAAAGGACTAAATATTAAATAGTAATGCATACAAAATATTAAATATGAACATTAGGATTGCGAGGATGATGCATCTTCTCATAACTCTTTGCCTTTATTGGATCTTCTATGTTTTTTTCTTGAGTAAATTAAATACTATTGGATTAAAGATAATCTTTTGTATCTCTTATAACTATTTTATTTTCTTTAGTTGAGAGGGTTGAAATCATTTATTCCAATGTTTGAGAAGACATCTAATTGAGAGTAAAAATAGCAATGAAATATTTATAAGGTAGGCTATTTAATAAAATGTCTTAGGAATCCTCATCATCTACCATAGCATTAACTTCTACTAGTTGTCTAATAAGATATATTAGATTTCTTACGTGGCTAGACATTTTGATTTTGTCAACCATCTTGAATTTGAATAACTAAAGATTTAAAGAAAACTTTGTATTAAATGTTTTTACTCCAAATAGTTTATATATATTTTTCCATTTTTTCTTGGATGATTTTTCCAAATCTATCCAAAACTTAGATGTAGAGCTAGCAAGATCCATAATGGATTTAGATTTTCCATCTCCTCTACTAATCTAATTCCATCTTTACTCTACCAAAATAATAACTTATTTGCACATGTAGGTGGTTTCTCATTCCCACTTACTATTCTCCATAAGTTCATGTTCAGCAATTGCATCTAGTTTTTTACTTTCCAAGTGTGGAATTTAGGCCATAATATTTTTCTCCTAAAATTTTCATTCTTAGAAAAAAAGAAGTAATCCTTCTACTTAGCAAACCCCCATAAATATGGAATCGTCATTCTACTCAACAAACCCTTTTAGAAATATTTGAAAAAAATTAAAAAAGAGATTTTACCTAAAAAAATTGGTACTAACCACGTGCCATTGTTGTGTGCTAATTTCTACAAACCTTCAATTGGATTTGTGTTTTTCTACTTGCAAACGGTGTCTTAAATTTTTTTGGTTGTGATTGTGCCCTCATGTTCAACCTACATATATTTTCTCTAAAATATTTCCACATATTTTGGACTACAAAATCTAAAAATTGTGACAAAAAAATTTGTGCCCCCCATGATTAGATTTTTGGTGGTTTTCTATCCATGTAATGTATAACTTATACCCACAAAAATGCCCATGATTTTCTACACTTTCTACATAACTCATGTTTGTTCACAATGTTGACATCTTATAGAAAATATGACATTTGGTATCTCTACAAATATAGAAAAAATACCATGAATTCCACACAATTCCTCCCCACTCCTTTATAAGTCAAGATTTGATTGTTATGATACCACATTGGAGCCAAACATATGAATATATTATACTACGAAAAATTAATGTGTTCATACAAAGATTTTCATCTCCTTATAAAGAATATGAGAGATGTAACCAATAATAACTTAATAGCTATCCCTTATAATATACTACTAACATACCATTAAGTCACTAGGGTGACTATGAGAAAATGTTAGACATATATTCTATCAAATGATTCATACAAGGGAATCTTGAGATACTTCTAAAGATAAATATTGTTTATAATTTTTACAGTACACCATCTTTAAGAATATCAATATGTAACATAAATAGTTCCAAAAAATCACAAGTGGCTAGTAGAAGGGTTGAAATATTATAATACAAATATGTTGTAGGAAAACATAATCAATAACATCATTTGAGGGAGGGATATAATTAGTTTAACCAATAAGCAACTATAGTAGTAAGATCCTAACTAGATAAATCATTAAGAGACCATAAATCCACATATGTATAGTAAAGACTCCGATGAGCTATAAGAGGGATATCATCATTAGTTATAATTTTATCATTGAATGCAAGAGGATATTAGGAACTAACATCTTCAAGATATATATTATGGACAAGTGTGGGAATATCCATTATGGGTTACGGGGAATGTAAAGTAGAGGATAAAATATGTGAAACATCAAACAAACACGTGATAGACCACCTTATGAATCTATGTACATAAACGTATTTAAAATAATGATATAAGGAAAAATAACCATCAACAAACATATCATACAATTTTACAATTAAATATCTAATGAATTAGTTTTTGAGTTAGCATCATATGCATGCAAGTAAAATGAATATTACAACACATGCTTATGTAAACATTGATAATCTCTTCTTAGTTAGGGTTTTATGACATGTATGCATCATAAAAAGTACATGACTAGAACAAGGTAGGAAATAAAGACTTCAAAAAGAAAATTACCATAGAAACACAATTGATGCCAACCAAATCATTTGAGATGTTATCATGAAGGTAAGATTTGGTGGACATGAAGCTATGTGATGGATGGTGTGCAAAGGAAATGTATCATCATGAATCAAATTGTATGAATCTATCATGTACAAGAGAAAAGAAGGATCTAAAAATTTAAGATCTAAATTAAAGATAGGCAACTTCAAAAAATTAGATATGAAAAATAAACAAAGGATAGCTAGGTCAAAAATTCAAGGTAGGATCAAAGAGTTAGGGTTAAAGAGAATGTAGGGATAAAAACACATTGTACAAATATATTTATGGTTATTAAATGCATAAATTTAATTAATATATTAAAACCTAACCTTAAATAAATAGATGTGATAAATTATATGATATAGATTAAAAACCTAGGAGTGAGAAGACATAGTTGGTTTTGATTATCGATATTAAGTTTAGTATTTTGATCATCGTTTTATTATAGCTCAAAGTCACTTAAGATTGGACACGTTGGAAGTAAAAAATGAAATAAGAACTAGGTCACTTCTAGAAGTTTATGTAGAGATAGGGTTATAGCTATGGAGTTGTTCTAAATGGTGCAATATTGTCTTAATGGTATAATTTCATCTTAAGTAGAAACAAAACCTCAATAAATGTAGAAGATGTTTGTCTAGATGATATCTATGAGAAAAAAAATGGATGTTATAGTTGGTATGAGTTGTCCACAATCCATGAACTTGTTGTAAGCTTTTGGATTCAATTGTGTATGTTTTTCAATCGACGTTTCATATCACACTTAGTGATCCATCATCAAGAAGAGGAACGAAACATCGATTGAAAAACATATGCCGTTGAATCCAAAAGTTTTCAACAAATTGAATGTTGATAACAAGCACCTTTGGAAACCCATTATATAAGTGTTGAAGTCTAAAATTTTCTTAACCTCGAGTCAAAAACCTTAATTGATTTAATAGTGAATGAAAAAAATTGACAATGAATATTTGATTATATTTGTTATAACTTGAACAAATTGAAAATGAAAAATATATAATGAAATGTATAAACAAAGTTGATAATACTTTTTAAAATTAATATATAATGATTAAAATAATATTTAAATGTAGTAAATATATAACTCAAAACCTTTTAATATATTTTTTTAATTTTAATTAATTACTTAAAAATATCTCCATAAAAACATAAACATATATACAAAATAGCAAATAAAAAAAGTGGAATGTATGGTGAAAGTGATAAGTAGTTGGATATGCTTTGATTTGACAATAATTAGGTGTGGGAAAAGATTGAAAAGTGACTTTGTTTGAGAATGTTGAAAAAGAAGATGTACACCCATAGTTTGCTCCGTGTTGTAAGGCATACAACTCACATGCACAAAATACTTTTTAATTTTCTATTGGAAAGGAAAGTCTTAAGACTTTTTGGTTTCTCTCCTAGAAATATTCTTTTTGTCAAATTTACTTTGGAATTTAAGTTGGGGATTTTGTTCTTTTGTCAAATTTACTTTGGAATTGAAGTTGGGGATTTAGTTTAGTTTAGTTTTTTTTTTAAATATTAATTTTGAGGCGTTTTATTAGTTCTTGTCTTATAGGCGGGAGATTAATGTTTCCGGTTGAATGTTGTCTATTAAAATGATGCATTGGGAATTGTGTTGGTAAAATATTTATATCGTTATATTAATTTATTAAAAGGAAATTATTATTATTTTTTGCAATTTTCTCATTGGTTGTTGATATTTTCGTTGTGGTTTTGTCATTTTGTAATTTATTTATTTAATTATTGTAAGGAACTTTGCTATTGGAGATATTTCATGAGTTTTTTGGTATAGTCGTGACTTCGCAGCCACTGATTCTGGCAACGCGTGGTATTTGAAGTAGTACATTTGCATTTACTATTAGTGAATTTTCATTTCAGAAGAATGTTGTCTATTAAAATGGTGCATCAGAAATCATGTGGGTAAAATATATATATTGCTATGCTGATGTTTTGGGGATTAATTTATTAAAAACAAATTATTGATTTTTATTACAATTTTCTCATTGGTTGTTGGTATTTTTGTCGTGGTTTTGTCATTTTGTAATTTATTTAACTTAATTATTGTAACAAACTTTGCTATTGGAAATATTTCATGGGTGTTTTGGTGTAGTCATGCCTTCAAAGCCACTGTTTGTGGCGACGTGTGGCGTTTTAAGCAGTACATTTGCATTTACTATTTGTGAATTTTCATTTCGACAAAATGTTGCCCATTAAAATGGTGCTTCAAAAATCGTGTTGATAAAATATATATATTGCTATGTTGATGTTTTGGGGATTAATTTATTAAAAGCAAATTATTGAATTTTTTTTGGCAATTTTCTCATTGGCTGCTAGTATTTTCGTCGTGGTCTTGTCATTTTATAATTTATTTAATTATTGTAACAAACTTTGCTATTGGAAATATTTCATGAGTTTTTTGGTATAGTCGTGTTTTGGCATCCACTATTTCTGGCGGCGTGTGGTGTTTTAAGTAGTACATTTGCATTTACTATTTGTGAGTTTTCATTTATTGTGAGTAGACTGAAGTGCAGGCATCATTACTGGCTTATGGTGTGAAGTTTTAAGTCTATCGAGCAAAGCATTATTTGTGTTGTTTGTTCATTTGCTCAGGTTGTTTGATGAGGCTGAAATTTGCATTTGTTGAGAGGGTTTGCATCTATTGTGTTGGAAAGGATAGAGGTGGCATTTGTAAGCTCCTATATCTTTTACACTTTCATTTTTCATTTGCTCGGATTGTTCGATGAGGGTGAAATCTATGCCTTTTGAGAGGGTTTATAAGTTCCTATATGTTTTAGAGTGTCATTTGTAAGTTTCTATATGTTTTAGAGTGTCATTTTATAGTTTTTTACATCTTTGCATTTTGTGGGTTAATGTCTATTGTTTGTTGTTCTCTTCATTTTATGGGTTAATGCATGTTCTTCCCTATTTATGAGTGGTTTTATGGTTTGGCCTTTGTTGTTGAGATAAAGACTTAACACTATAATTCATCGGCATTGGCTTCCGTGTTGGTCATGATTAAGAATGGAAGTAATGTTTTCTCTGCATGTATGCATGGCAATTTCACTTGAGTCGATTAAATGAAAGTGAAAATTAAGTCTGCATAAGTGCAACATGTCTTGGTATAAAATCATTTCATCAATTCGTAATGTGGATTATTTGCGTTGTTTATTTATTTGCTCCCATTGTTTGATGAGAGTGATAGTTGAGTCTGTTGAGAGGGTTTGTGACTATTGTATTGGAAGCAAAAAATGAGGCGTTTGTAAGTTCCCATATCTTTTACAGTCTCATTTTATAATTTTTTACATCTCTGCATTTTATGCGTTAATTTCTATTATTTGTTGTTTTATGCATTTTGAGTGATTTTATGCATTAGTCTTTGTTTTTGAGTTAAGACTTAACACCATAATTCATTAATGTCAACTTCTCTGCTGACCATGATTGAGAATGAAAGTAATCTTTCCTCCGCACACATGCATGGTAGTTGCACTTCAATCTATTAAATGAAAATGAGAATTATGTCTAAATAGGTGCAAAATGCTTCAGTATAAAATCTATGTGTGTCGTTCTAATGAGGGAATTTAGCATTTGTTAGTGCCTAATTTTCATTGATTAATGGATTGTGGTGTCAAGTTTAAAGGCTGTCAAGAGGCACAAATTTGACCTTCATCAATCAATCTGTCAAAAAAAGAGAGATTTGGAAGTTCCTATACCTTTTACATTGTCATTTCATATATTTTTATGTCCCTGTAATGGGTTAAGCTCTGTTGTTCCTACAGACATAGATTTGATCCTCATCAAAAAATCTGTCAAAAAAGAACAAGTTTGAAAGTTTCTATATCTTTTGCAATGTCATTTCATGGTTTGTCACAATAATGGTATATTTAACACATAAAACACAAGCGAAATGAGGATCACTCCACTTCTCCTAAATATGTAATTGATCTATACATCAATCACCTCCAAGGTCTTTGTTATCGAGTCATGGAAATTTTGGAACAAATAAGTGGATTATGTGATGTATTTATTTAAGGGACTTGTGTTGGCAAGGATATTAAAACCTTGATAAATTTGAACAAACTATGCTAAATCAAGATTCACAAGTAATATTATTTGAAACCCCTTAAGAATAATTAATCACAATATATTCCAATTCTACCACTTTATAGAAAAAAGAAATATTTAAGATTTTCGAGAAAGAAAATAAAATAAAAGATTTAGCTTTGCATTTGATTTTTATTAATTCACTATGCAAAATCTAATGACATTCAATTAACATATAATATTGTGATAGATTTTATAACCCTACCACTAACATTATAGATGCAATATTCAAAGAAATTTGTGAGAAATTGAAACAAATGAATAAGATCATTGTATTACACATGTAGACATTGCATGCTATTTCACAATCCCACCTGAATCATACACATAAATACATCACCACCCAGGTAGAGAATCCTCAAAAGAAGATAAAATGATCTTATTGATTGGAAAATAATTGACGCATTACAACTTCAACAAGACAACTACACTAAAATTTTCCTTGTCCTTTATCCTCCTTCCAAAAATTCCAAATCCTTTACCATGTATGACACACCTCTTTTTATAAAGGTGATTTTACATTTTTTGTAGTTTACTAGTTAGCCTAGATCTTAAGGATCTTAAAGATCTAAGGGCCCTCAATTAGTTAAAAATTACTAGTGACCTTTTTATTTAGGACCACCCTTATAAAATAAGTAGGTGTAATTATAATTTTGAATTTACAAATTATGTATTGCTCAAATTGGGCACATAATATAGCATAATTTCAAGCCCCCAAAATTGGAGTATATTATTGTATCAAAATAATTAATCATATTGCTAGATGGGAACCTAAGGGAAGAAGACACACCATTAATCCAAATCCTCAATTGTAAATTTTTCCTAATTCTCCTTAGATTTATATCTCTATCCATGTTTCTTACATTCAAAAATATATCTTTTCATGTTGTCTTCATCAGAACCATCTAAGCAATACAACTTAAAGTTGTGCTCCCCATATTCATCATACAACAAGTTCATTCTCCTTTTCTTTGTTTGAAGGCCCTTTTCACATGCTTTTGAGAAAATGTTCTTTATTCATCATTCATTCATGTACAAAGGACCTTATAGAGTTTTCTATATGTTACACTTTAAAATAGAAGGTACATGCCTAATATGACTTCCTCCGTCAATAAGGAAAATCCAATTTTGGTGGGCTTAATCAGCCCTTACAACTTGTACTTCATGATTAGTGGTACTTTTATAGTCATTGATCTTCCCTAAAAAGTAGAAAAATCATAATAAGAACATATAATTCGTGAAAATCCATCAAAATTGTGATTTTTTTAGTACTTTATGTTTTTATAAGTTTGTGAGATCTAGAGGGACATGGAGATCTAGGAACAAGTTTAGTAGTGTTTGTAGGGTCTACAAGCATATAGGGACATGCTTGTTCAAAGTATTTTATGCAGAGTGTAGAGTGGTGGAGGTATTACGGACATTGGGATATGGTTATGCATGTCAACAAGAGTTTAATCTATTAAATAAAATTTAGGTCTAGATAAGTGCAAATTTTTTCCACAATATGGTTGGGGCATTAGGTTCCTAGTATGAGTCATGACACTTGTTGTCTACAATGTGTTTAGTCTACGCAAACTGATAACATTTCACACCATGGTTTTTTAATACCTAGGTGTATGTCATCTATTTGCAAAATAAAAATTCCCGATGTTGATAAATGTGCACTTGTCAAGGCTTATGACAATATGTTCATCACTTCTTCTTTCTTCATTCGTTCACATTGCTAACTATTCCTCTCTTCTCACTAATCTTTTCTTCTAGCCAATTTTTCTTCGATCCATTCTATCCTAATCAATTAATCTTCTCCACATCCGATAGTGATCAAACTAATTGTTCTTCCCTTCTTACTAATATTGTCTTCTAGCTAATATTTCTTCTATCCAAACGCATTAAATCATCTTATTGGTAAATTTTCCTCAATTTTTTTGTCAAATTTCTTCAGCATGCATCATAATCCTGTTTCTGCAGAAGCAAGAACTGATTAAATTTTTTCTTAATTTTCCTTCGAGACAATGCTAAAAAATAGAAAATTAATTACTTTGGTTAATTATTCATGGCATAAATTTTTTTAAATTTTTAATTTATTTTATTTTCAAAAACTTGTCACAATTTCCTCTTTACTTAACTTTTTTATTCTCTATTTTATTTTTCGGTTAACTCTTCAATTTCTTTATTTACTTTTTCACTTGACTGATCCTTTTTTTCACTTGACTATCTCTCTTTTTTCAGTTTACTCTTCCACTTTCCGCTATTGTCTCCACTCATCTCTTACATATTTCTATTTTGTCAATCACTTTTCTCTTCCATTCTTCTCACATTTCCATTTTTCGAATGATCAACTTTCCTTTGCACATTCTCTTATTCAATTTCATCTGTCGATCTTATATTAAATCTCATCGATCTGTCTTGTGAACTTCGCCTATAAATTTGACATCCATCTTTGTACAATTACAACCACCATCTTCAAACTTTCATTGTTATTATTGTCTTAAGTATAAGTGCAAAATCTGTCGGTGTACATTCTATGGTTGTTGGGAGGGTTTATAACTATCATGTTGGTATGCATGTTGTAACAAATGTGTTTTCATTGCTAGTCCTTGCCTTATAGGTGGGAGACTAATGTTTGCTGCTGAATGTTGCCTTTGTAAATGGTGCATCGAGAATTGTGCCAGTAAAATATATGTTTTTCTACGTTGATGTTTTGGGTATTAATTTATTAAAAAAATATTGTTGATTTTTTTTGCAATTTTCTCATTGGTAGCTGGTATTTTCATTGTGGTTTTGTTATTTTGTAATTTATTTTATTATTGGAAATATTTTCATGGGTTTTTGGGTGTAGTCATGTCTGCGCACCCACTATTTCTGGCGATGTGTGGTGTTTTAAGCAGTACATTTGCATTTACTATTTGCAAATTTTGATTTCGGTAGAATGTTTCTTATTGAAATGGTGCACCGAAAAATCATGCAGGTGAAATATATATATATTGCTATGCTGATGTTTTGGGGATTAATTTATTTAAAAAAAACTTTTGATTTTTTTGCAATTTTCTCATTAGCTGGTGGTATTTCTATTGTAGTTTTGTCATTTTGTAATTTATTTAATTATTGTAACAAAATTTTCTATTGGAAATATTTCATGAGTTTTTTGGTGTAGTCATGTCTTCACAGTCACTGTTTTTGGTGACACATGGCATTTTAAGCAGTGCATTTGCATTTACTATTTGCGAATTTTCATTTATTGTAAGCAGACTGAAGTGCAAGCGTCATTAGTGGCTTATGGTGTGAATTTTTAAGCCTATTGAGCAAAGTATTATTTGTGTTGTTTATTCATTTGCTTAGATTACATGCATGATGCATATGCATCAAAACATCCATGGAAAATCAAACATATCTCAAGAATAGATAGACATCCTTCTATGTCTATCACTGTTTCATGAAAAAAACAATTAATTTGGATTGGAAAAATACAAAACCATGACCAAAATATCAAAAAACAATGAGGAAATTGTAAAAACATATATATATAAGTGTATATATATATATAATAATAATAAGTATATAGATTTGTATATGGACATATATATGTGTGTATGCATATATATATATGGGTGTGTGTGTGTGTGTTTATGCATATATATATGTATGTATATATATCTATATGTACATATATATATGTATGTATGTGTGTGTTCTACATTTTGTATTTATGTATCTATCTGATTTTCATTTATTGTGAATAGACTCAAGTGCGGTTGCCATGAATGGATTATGGTGTTGAGTTTTAAGTCTGTAAAACAAAGGATTATATACGTTATTTTATATATACACATACATACATATATATGAGTATATATACATATATATATGAGTATGTATATATGCATATATATATATATATATATATATATATATATATATATATATATATATATATATATATATATGAATATATATGCATACATATATATATATGTGCATATATATATGTGTGTATGTATACATATATGTAATGTGTATATATGTAGTTTATATATACATATGTGTATATATACGTGTGTATGTGTGCATTTGTATTAATATATATGTATGTGTTTATATATGTATGTATGTGTGTATGTGTATATAAATGTATGTATGTGTGTGTGTATATAAATGTATGTATATTAGTATTTGCTAATTTTTGTTTATTATCAATAGATTGTAGTGCAACCATCGTTAATGGTTTATGGTGTGAAGTTTAAGCCTGTTAGACTATTCATTTGCTTAGATTGTTTGATGAGGATGAAATATTTGTCTGTTGAGAGTGTTTATATCTATTGTATTGGGAGTGATAAAGGAGGTGCTCGTAAGCTCCTATATCTTTTACACAGTGATTTCATAGTCTTTTACATTTTGCAATGCTTTAATCTTTGGTGTTCCTTATTGATGAGTGTTTTTATTGGTTAGTCCTTGTTTTTGTAATTTCCTCATTGGATTTTGATGTTTCAGTGATGGTTTGATGTAGTGTGAATGTTTTGATGTTGAAAGTCTTAAAATGAAGCCTATGCTATTTTTTTGCAATTTGTATTTTTTCAATCCAAATTAATTGTGTGTTCATGAAATAGTGATAGACATTGAAAGTTGTCTATCTGCACATGATATATTTTATGTACCATTGATGTTTCGATCCATGTATGTCATGGATATCTTGTACATATAAGACTTATTTCAAAGATGTCTATTTGGAATTGTTAAAATGAAGCTTGTGTTTCTTTTTTGGCAAATTTGTCATTGGCAATTGATGTTTTGATTGTTGGTTTTGTATTGTTGCAATTGCAATTTATTATTGGGAGCAATGGAAGAAAAAAATCCATCATTTTCCAATGATTACATGCTATACATGTGTCATTGCTGCAAATGTTTATGTGGACAGGTGGCTTTGTCAATAGTGGCCCTCATGCTTCGTGTGTATGGTCACATTTTTAATTTATTTTGACCTAATTTTCACTTAATGTAAATAGATTCAAGTGTAGTTGCCATTGATGGATTATGGTGTTAAGTCTTTAACTCAACAATAGAGACTAGCCCATAATATCAATCAAAGATAGCAAAGAATAAACGTTGACCCTTAACTATCAAATCTTGAAGAGAAGTGCTTCACACTAATCTTGAGGTATTAGTCTTTAGCTAGTGGGACCATATTGAGTATACACACCTACTTGACTAATTTTAGGATTGTGCTCATGTGTTTGGTGTGTCTTTATGTGCAAAACTTATGAAATCCATTTATCCTCATCACCTTGAAAGTCAAGCTACCCAATGTATCTTTGTGTTTGATAGTCTCTTACCAAAAAATCATCAAAAAAACCCTAACTATCATTTACCTCCTCTATTTGATCATAAGGTGCCCGTGCTTCATCCCAAGGTGCCCGTGTATAGTTTTACATAGAACTACACCTTTATTTCCAAAATGTGCCTCTATTGCATAAAGTTGTGCCTCTGTTTCACCAAACTGTGCTCAAGTGCAATTTTGACAACAATGTACCATTTAATATCCCTAATCTAAAGTGTGGATCTTTGTAGACCTAAATCAAACCTATTTGACCCATCTTAGACCATCATTCCACCTAAGACATCAACCATTTTCAACTTATTCAACCAAAACCCCCCATCATTCCTTCACCTCATCATCTTTATCTATTTTCTTAGACCAATCATCATCATCATCATCATCATCATCATCATCATCATCATCATCATCATCATCATCATCATCATCATCATCATCATCATCATCATCATCATCATCGTCCTCGTCCTCGTTCTCGTCCTCGTCCTCTTCGTCGTCGTCGTCGTCGTCATCATCATCGTCGTAGTCATCATCGTCGTCATCATCGTCATCGTCATTGTCATCATCATCGTCATCGTCATCGCCATCATCATCATCATCATCATCATCATCATCATCATCATCATCATCATCATCATCATCATCTTTAGACCTTAGACCAAACAAAAAACATCCATCCTCTACCATCATTGACCTATCTCATCTTCCAATACAAACCCATATCCATACCCAAAATCAAAATAATTTTTGTTAAGAACCAAATCTAGATCCTCATCCCTTTTATCCACTAGCTTGTATATTGCTTGAGAACTTTCCTACCTTAAGTAGTGTATTAAGCTATCCATTATCATTTTGGTTACCCTATCTTGGGACATTGGCTACCCAAATTTAGTTTCCAAGATCCCCCCATACAATCTTGCTTAGGAACTTGTCAACCCTAAGTAAGCTCATCATTCCCATTTATCAAGGATCTAGATTTAACTGCAAAAAACTTGGTCTTGTATCCCTTCTCACCTCTTGGTTCTCCATAGTGTTACCAAGTTGTATCCATTCGTGGAACGCCTCTTGGTTTTTCATAATGTTTCCAAGTTGAATTAAACATCACCCTTCTCAATCCAATAATTCAAATCCACCACTTCATATCTAGGGTCTACCTTTCATCTCCTTATCCCATCATCATTAATCAAATTTATCCAATCCCATCATTCCTAGGTCTATTTATTGTATTCATATCAAAAGGTCACAAGCTAAGAAACAAATCATAGCCTCAAAGTAGTTCCCAAATTCAACATTTGATGATGTATTATTTGGGGTAGTGGTCCATCAGGTACCCTTAGAGAACACATTCCCATTTTCATCACACATTATACATGAGGAAGATCAAGATTTAGATGATCTAGATTCACCCACATTAGAGGAATTTTCCCAAGACACCTAAGTGATGGAATTAATGCATTGTTACATCATGAAATACCATAATCACTACATCCTTATGCTAGCTAAGAAATGTGCCAAACTACCTCATGAATTTGACGTCTCCCAAATCATGCAACAAGCTCCTTCCTCATCCCCAACTTATAATCCTCATGATCAGGCACACATTTTCCATCTTATTCTAATCCTCCTATTACCTCTCAAATCACCAATCTCATATCAACAACCTCAAGTTTCTATCTCTTCTCCCCACATTTCAACATTGGTCAACACAACACATGTTGGGTCTCAAAAATGCAGGTTTGAACCACGAGAGGTTGCCAAGCTCTCACAATGCTTTTGGCCAACGTACAAGGCCAATTGATGCAATTGAACCTTCTTCTCTTTAGGTTCTACTAGACCAAGGTGGGTGAACCTATGCAAATGATGCAGATTGAAATGTACTTCCTGGTGAAACAATCTACCCATAATGGCAAATGGAAGTGGATAGAAAAAATCACTATAACTACTCCTACTCCTACTGCACAAAAGAAAGGATTTGAATAAGTTGTTTGATATGAAATTTTATCTCTAGGTTGTGGCAGATCAGTGCCTTCTATCCACATGGGAAATGGAGTCAAAATTAAGAATTATGTGTGTTTCCTTCTCTGGTTTAATTCAAGTTGCTAGGCATTTTGAGAAATGAAGTTCTAATGACTGGCATATAACCTCATTAATTTATGTCTTGCATAAATAGTGCTGGAATGTTTTCCTACCAAGTTCTTCTTCAACAATCCAAAAGAAATCCTGAATCACTATGACTTATTTAAAAGAATCCAATTCTGCCTTGCAGACACCAATTAACCAAATCACACATAGTGAAATTGCACTGTGATAAATCAAACATATACTTAGTACATTGATTTAAATGATTTAAAAAACTTCAAGTTGGAGACAACCCACATAAGAAATGAAAATTATTATATCACAACAACTAAACATAATAAGGGTTTTCACCAATTTAAATAATTCATCCATTGCTCTGCTTCAAAAAAGGTCTATCATTGTTTTACATTCCCAGTTCCATTTTCTAGAAAATCTAACTACTACTCTAACCCCCTTTACAACTCATTTTTCTAACGATTTATACAATACAAACCAAGGGTCACGACCCTTCACTGACTGGTAAAACCGTTTGAATTTCTCTGATAGAAAACTAAAACATTTAATTGAATTTCCTTTCGACAAATTAAATATTTTTAACTATATCTCTACCTTTTAATTTTTCACTTTATAGCTTTTCCCACCTTTATTTCGCTCTACTCATTCCTTTATTTTTACTTCCCCGTGGCTTTATTATTTTACCGCTCCATCGCATTCAACTTTATGTCTTCATGAGGTTTTGCGGTGTTCTAACTTTGACCACTCCCTTGTCGCTTGTCCCCCTATCGCTTAATCGTGGGTTCATTCTTAACCTCCGACGGTATTACGATAATCGCATCTAACAGCTGCTTAGCCACTGCTTTCGTTCACTGTGCTACCATGACCTTCATGTTCAGACCTTGTGGCTCCACGATGATCATCATTTACTACCGCCTTTTACCTTTCACTACCTTACCACGGTCTTTATCTTAACCGTGCACGGTACTGCGGTGTCTAACATTCGTTGCTTGCATCTGTGTCTACCGCGTTATCGCGGTCTATCATTTGGCTATCCACGGTGCCACGGTGCCTTCTCTTAATCGCCACCCGACCGCTGCTTCCCTGCCACCGTGGTCACTGCGGTTTTCATCTCAACTAGTCATGGTGTAGCGATAACCGTCGACATCGCTTCTCTCACTGCCCACCGCGCTACCACGGTCTGTGGTTTGACCGCATGCGGTGGTGTGGTAAACACTTCATGCTCACTCCATTAGCCTCTACCACCATACTGTTGGCCCTTTGTGGGAGGCCGCGGTAAAGCGGTAAGTGAGGAAAAAGACTTATAAAGGTCAAATATGGTTGGCGGTATAAGGTAAAATATGTTTGAATATTTTTTATAGGAGCACGATGAATTTCTATGAGGAAGATAGGAAAAATATAAGGGATATGGGCCAAAATAAAGCAATGGTACAAGGGAAAAAGCCATTTTTGCACTGTAGAAAGGGGGGAGAATGATTTTTTATGAGAGAAATAGTGAAAGCATTAGGTTTAAAATAGAAAAATCATTTAGGATTTTAATGGAAATTTTTGGTTCTAACAGTGGCTCCTATTGGGGATGAGTGGTTTTCAAATCACTACAAGAATCAAGAGTTCTTTGGGAGAGTAGACTGAGCGAAGGAAATGAAAAATGAGAGATGGAAAATGGAGGATGGGAAAATCCTACACTATTGTACATGGAAAGAAAATAAATGTTTTCAACAAGGGCACCTCTGGGAATGTCCATGCACTGGCAAACCCAGACCCTTCCTAAACTACTTGTGCATGGAAGAGAATTATTAAAGAGGTTTGTTAGGAATTGTCCATGCACTAGAAATCCCTAATCCTCTATGTCTGCTATGGTTCAAAAATCAAAACCATAAAGGATGGCCCTAGGCCACCCAAAAGAAAAAACCATCACTTTCCTTTGTCATAGATTTTATTCTGATTTGAGTTCATTAGGTTTCTTTTGAAACTATCCATTCCATCTGTCCTGTTACATGCACTACCATTGAAAAATTTCAGGAAATCATTGTATTCAATTTGATTCATATTCATTTCACCACTCTGCATTTCATCATTCTTATTATCATATGAAAAATCTTTATCACCTTCAACACACAAAGTGTATCCATATTCAACAAAACATTCATAGGCTTGCTCATTATCATATGTTGCTAAATGATCTGGCAGCTGTACTGGGACCTGAAAATCTAAATGCTTCTCATGGAAATCAAAAAATTCAGTCTCAGCAACATCTTCTAAAACAATCAAATCACTTTCTATTTCTTTCCTATCACTAATTGGCATTGACACATACATTTGATCCATACAGTCATCATTATACATACTTGAATCAACAAATATTGAGCATTCATCATCAATGATATGCAAACCAATATCCTTCTCTTGCAGGCAAAAAATATTTAAATCACATACCTCTTCTTGGACACAAATGGATTCTTGATCAACTTCAAAGAATTCTTCATCACTGTGAGAGATGCACATGGGGCCATTTGAATCATTACTTTCACTGTCAAAACAAATATAGGTTGGAGCCAAAACTTTGGAATCATCTTTATGTGCATACTTCTGGTATTCAAGAGTTAACAAATCTGAAACTTGCTCACTGCTGAGTGAATAGGTCTCTGCTTCCATATCTTCAACCATGTCTCCAAATTCTTGATCTTTATAAGAACTGCAACAATCACCTTGGTGAAGATCAACATCCACAATTTCATCTTCACAATTTGAATCACAATCTGTTATGCAGGAGAAACTCTCCATATCTTCATTGTTGGAAGGCATGATATCTTCTTCTATTTCAACTTCTGAAGCACTGTTGGTAGTATCCACATACCTTGTCCCAAGAATGGAATCAATAAGTCTATTCACCGCATAAAAGGCACATTGTTTTGATGATTCTAGCCAATACATCGATTCAAGCTCTGATGCCCTTAGAAATTGTGCAACATATGTAGGTCTTGTAGGCCTAAAATGAGGAGGTAATTGCATATAGATGTCTGTCATCCTATTGTACAAAGAGTTTACATCTTCTCCCTTATATCTCCTTATGTCCAAAAAGGCATTCCCAAGACTTTTGTTTCTTTCTTGAATTTGAAAGTACTCATCAAAAGTGTTTTGATGTGAATAAAGTACATTACCTTTATTGCCAAAATTCTCAATTGTATCATGTGGTGTCCAAGATCTACTGGGATTTGTGTATTTAGTCTCACTGCCTGATGGCCTATTTGGTGATGTATTTGGAACACTTTTGACTCCCAATTGCAGCAATTGTTGGTTCACTTGTAGCATATTTTGTTTCCATTGTAGTGTTTGCTACTCCAATTCTTTTAACTCTTTTATTGACTGATGTCTTCTTTCTACTTCTGTCATCTATGACAAAGTGTTACTGTTCCACAATATTCATGCATTATTTATCAAATCTGAAACAAAGTCGCCACCTACTTTTCCCAAAAGTAGGAAAATGAAAAATATTATGATATGGTTTGGTTTGCCCCAGCGGAATCTCCGAAAAAAATGTAAAACTTTGTTGACTCTATAAATGGATAGGCTATTTTTTTTTTTCCTAAGTACATTCCCCAACGGAGTCGTCAAACAGTTGGGTCTCAAAAATGCAGGTTTGAACCACAAGAGGTTGCCAAGCTCTCACAACGCTTTTGGCCAACGTACAAGGCCAATTGATGCAATTGAACCTTCTTCTCTTTAGGTGCTGCTAGACCAAGGCGGGTGAGCCTATGTGAATGATGCAGATTGAAATGTACTTCCTGGTGAAAAAATCTACCCACAATGGCAAAT
>CM021109.1:15487756-15500124 GCA_007115665.2 Sequoiadendron giganteum
AACTCCTACTCTAACCCCCTTTACAACTGATTTTTCTAATGATTTATTCAATACAAACCAAGGGTCACAACCCTTCATTGGACTGGTAAATCCGTTTGAATTTCTATGATAGAAAACTAAATTTTTTAATTGAATTGCCTTTCATAAAATTAAATATTTTTAACTATATCTCTGCCTTTTAATTTTTCACTTTATAGCTTTTCCCGCCTTTATTTCGCTCTACCTATTCCTTTACTTTTATTTCCCCTTGGCTTTATTATTTTACCGCTCCACCACATTCAACTTTATGTCTTCACGAGGTTTCATGGTGTTTTGACTTTGACCGCTCCCTTGTTGCTTGTCCCCCTACCGCTCAACCGCGGGTTCATTCTTAACCTCTGGCGGTATTATGGTCACCACGTCTAACCGTTGCTTAGCTATTGCTTCCATTCACCATGCTACCACAACCTTCATGTTCACACCCTGCGGCTCCGTGGTGATCATCATCTACTGCCACCTTTTACCTTTCACCGCGATCTTTATCTTAACTGCACGTGGTACCGCAGTGTCTAATATTCACTACTTGCCTTTGTGTCTACCGCGTTACCGCGGTCTATCATTTGGCTTTCCGCAGTGCCCTCTCTTAATCGCCACCTGACCGCTGCTTCCCTGTCACCACGGTTTTCATCTTAGCTAGTCATGGTGTAGCGGTAACTGTCTGCGCCGCTTCTCTCACCGCCCACTGCGGTCTGTGGTTTGACTATGCGCGGTGGCGTGGTAAACACTTCATGCCCGCTCCATTAGCCACTACCGCCATACCGCTAGCCCTTTGTGGGAGGCCGCGATAAAGTGATAAGTGAGGAAAATGACTTATGAAGGTCAAATATGGTCGGCGGTATAAGGTAAAATATGTTTGAATATTTTTTATAGGAGAACGATGAATTTCTATGAGGAAGATAGGAAAAATATAAGGGATATGGGCCAAAATAAAGCAACGGTACAAGGGAAAAAGCCATTTTTGCACTATAAAAAGGGGGGGAGAATGATTTTTTATGAGAGAAATAGTGAAAGAATTAGGTTTAAAATGGAAAAATCATTTAGGATTTTAATGGAAATTTTTGGTTCTAACAACACATACCCTCCAAACTTTAAACCCAATTTCATCCACCCATCAAAACCTACAAACATCATACACACAACCTCCAACCTCCAATTATCAAGAACCACCACTTAATCTCACAAGTTATTTGGCACAAGACATTGATTGCTTTTACTATTACTATTTTCCCTTTCCCTTTTACTATTTTCAAAGAATTTTCAAGTAAGTTATAGTTAGTGCCTATTCTATATATGTGAGATGCTACTCATTACATTTTATTTCATTCTATTTTGTATATTTCTATTGGAGCACTTGTTGTGAGAGTACAAGAATAATTGTTCATACTTGCATCCTTTTAGTGTTTGAAGTATTTACTTTCCATGTTGATTGCTTATTTGACCTTGATATGCATCTTCATAGTAGTTTGCATGCACATCAAAGTGGGGGGAAAATGTAATAGTGAAAATTTATACCGATGCCCTTTTCCTTTATGTTTTGGGCCCATTTCGACTACCTTGTCTTATATGCATTGAATAGTGTATAAATTGGTGTATTTTTGCATTAAGATGACAAATAATTTTATCCTAACCTCATTCCATCTCTACACATCCCAAGGGTTTGATGTTAATCTATAATCTCTATGATTCATCACCTTGGTTTAGTTTTAAAGGTCCATGATTGACCTAGACAAGTTTCATAGGTGTAGATCTTAACCCCAAACTTCATTTTTTTATTATTAAAAAATGGGGTGCATGTTCCCCTTCTTTACTAGTTGTTATGAGTTGACTAAACATAATTTATTTGAAATTACATGCTAGGGTGGTGTATTCAAGGACATGCCCTAATCCATTTGCATATCATCAAATAGACGAATCATCAAGAAAACATTCATATGATAGAATCATAACAACATTATAGAGCATCCTAATCGCATCATCATCTTAGCCATATCGTATGGCTATCTATTGTGTTCAATCTTGGTCTATACCTATTAAACCAATCCACCTTGGAGTTTGACCAAAGGAGAATAAATCCTTGCCTAGCAAGTTCCAAAATGACGTTTGCAAACAATACACCACTTCAAACACAGGTACAATGAGTTGAGATGTATTTGCTACAATTTATAAACTCCCTACCGGCTCATTTCTATGGGTACAAGTTTATTTCCACACACCAAATTAATTTCACAAGTATAGATCTAAACTAAAGTGAGACAATCAATTTATAAGTTTTGAGATATTTATCTAGAGAATGCCCCAATTTTCATCACATGACTAATATCTTTAACACTAAATTCCATCATAAAAACAAAAACTAAATACCTTACTTTATTATATTATATATATGAATCCCAACTATTATTTTAAACTTTTATTATTAGTTAATCAATTTGCCATAAAATATTTAGGTAAGTTGATATTTTCCCTCACAACTATTCTCTCCTAGTGTTAACTCAACAATTATTATATTATATATATGAATCCCAACTATTATTTTAAACTTTTATTATTAATTAGGTAAGTTGATATTTTCCCTCACAACTATTCTCTCCTAGTGTTAAAAAGGCTAAATGCTTATGGTTTTAATATTCTATAGAGACCTAACATGTTGGCATTCATGATTTACAAAGTGGCACTCCATTGCAAGAATTTATTTATTTTTTATTGAATAAATGCAAGTTACATAGACTACTGCAGAGAAAAGTTGATCATGAAGACAAAATGACCAAAAAAAACAGACAGTCCAAGCTATAAGAGAATAGCAATAATTACATAGCAGCAATATTTACATAAACAAACCTGAATATTGCAGGAAAAAGTTAACCCTGCCACTAAACTATATATATAACAGTAGATTATGACAATCCAAAAGGTTATTGACAACTAGGTAGATTCTGCTGATTAAAAACGTTTCTTCACTCGCATGTGAAATTGCATGTGAATCTGCCACTTTCCCAGATAAATATTCTGTAGATTACGTTGTCCAATTAATTAGGTTTATGATAATCCAAAAGATACATGGAGAATTAGGTTCTGTAAGTGAAATGGTTTATTCACTTGCATGTGCATAGCGCATGTGGATCTGCCATTTTCCAGGTTAATAGTCTCGGGAAGTGCTCTGGCAAAATCTAAATTTGACGGTCGCTCTTTCGGTAATTTGACATAAGAATAAACGGTTACAAGAATTCCAACAAACAGCTGTATTTTGCACTGAAAATCAACGAAATACGGCCATACAGCCATCAAATTTGACATAGATTGGAGTTAGAAATTAGAATAATCTCTGTAGTCTCCAGAATCACATTGATTATGCATTATGTAATTTAATCTCTATAGATATGTAGCATTTAAATCACAGAAAATCAAGGGTTGAGATTTTCTCCAGGTTTATAGATTGCTGAGATTTTCTCTAGGTTTCTAGATAATTCTGCTCCCTAGCTTGGATCTACTGGCTCCTTAGGTATTGATTGGCAGGAAACACTTAGATGGGGCCGGACTTATTTATGTGAGGCCGTGCATCGTACTGTCTTCTGGCTTCCTCTGCAACTAAGTGGCCCGGTATTTATCACTTACCACTTTAAGCTGTTTATTTTGCTGCTCTTTGCAATTGTTTTTTAAGGACCCACTTCATTTTTAAGCTACCTAGTGCAAGTGAGGTCTGTTTTTTGGTGAAAGCTGCGCCATTTTTTAATGATCTTCCATTTTTAGTACAGTTTAAGTGTCAGTATGGGTTATTTGACTGCATGCTGCATTTTGTTTTTTAGGACCCATTTCTTTTTAAGTTATCGAACTGTTTATATGTTTTAATACTAGTCCTTTTAAGGATTGGTTAGTTCAATGTCAATAATGTCAATACTAGTCTATAACAGTGGTAGATTCACTTTAGCACCCAATTTTACTTTTGGTAGATTCACTCTCAAAACCTCTTTTCAGCGTTGGAAAGTTCACTATCAATACCACTTTTCAGCATTGGTAATTTCAATATCAATAATCTTCGGCAAATTTAAATTATATGTCTACGGTTATCTTGAACATTTGAAAAATATGTAATAAATGCATTTCCGTTATTTTCGAAATCTTTCAAATATGTAATAAATGCATTTTCGTTATTTTCGAAATCTTTATATACTAAAGACATTAGATTTCCACAATCCATTTGTGAATAAATTGCAGAAAGCACACTTTTATATTATATATGTTTTTCGTTTGACGAGTGTGCGAACCCTATGCTCAACTATACTTATTTAAGTCTGTTATCATTAATCTACTAGTTTTGTTTAAATCTGTTATCATTAATCTACTAGTTTTGTTTAAATCTGTGCGTTTGTCTGTATTCAAATCGGCGCTGTCTCCCCTAAACTTTATATGCAACGTGCTGCCCAGCTGGAATTCCCTGATGCAGGGACCATATGTGAGATTAGGTTATATATTGACATAGGCATTGTTAGATATTGCACAGGTGTAGTTTGAAGGGGCAAAAATGCCTTCAGATCTGGAACAGCCAATATTGAGCAGGCCCAGGAGGAAGAAAATCTGGGTGGACTACTTCGTGAACTTCAGATGGATCATTGTCATATTTGTGGTTC
Organism: Sequoiadendron giganteum; assembly: GCA_007115665.2. Lineage (NCBI taxonomy): Eukaryota > Viridiplantae > Streptophyta > Pinopsida > Cupressales > Cupressaceae > Sequoiadendron > Sequoiadendron giganteum. The sequence goes on from CM021109.1 coordinate 15,492,421, forward strand.
TGCCTCTTTCTTTCACATTCTATTTCCTGACCTACTTGGGGGACGTCTGGTCCGAGAGCAAGTCCTTTAAGAGGAGACAGAAGGAGCACGACGAAAATGTGGAGAATGTCGTCAAGCGCCTCAAGCAGAGAGACCCATCAAAAGATGGCCTTGTTTGCACTGCCAGGAAGCCCTGGATTGCAGTGGGTATGCGCAATGTGGACTACAAGAGAGCCAGGCATTTTGAGGTCGATCTCTCTGCTTTCAGAAATATACTTGAAATTAATAAGGAGACTATGGTGGCCAGAGTGGAGCCTCTGGTGAATATGGGCCAGATTACAAGGGTGACTGTGCCCATGAATCTGGCTCTTGCAGTTGTGGCTGAGCTAGATGATTTGACTGTTGGTGGTTTGATCAATGGCTATGGCATTGAGGGGAGTTCTCACATTTATGGGTTATTTGCTGATACTGTTGTGGCGTATGAGATTGTTTTGGCAGATGGAAGATTGGTTAGAGCTACAAAAGATAACGAGTTTTCTGATCTATTCTATGCAATCCCATGGTCTCAGGGTACATTGGGTTTACTGGTAGCAGCAGAGATTAAACTCATACCAATCAAGGAATACATGAGACTGACCTACAAGCCTGCGAAGGGCAATATCAGAGAGTTGGCTCAGGCGTATATTGATTCTTTTGCACCCAGGGATGGAGATCAGGACAACCCCTCCAAGGTCCCTGATTTTGTAGAGGGCATGATCTATAACCCCACTGACGCTGTGTTTATGACAGGGAGATATGCCTCAAAAGAAGAAGCAAAGAAAAAGGGCAATGTTACTAACAGTGTCGGCTGGTGGTTCAAGCCCTGGTTCTACCAGCATGCTGAGACTGCACTTAAGAGAGGGGAGTTTGTTGAGTATATTCCTACTAGAGAGTACTATCACAGGCATACAAGGTGTCTCTATTGGGAGGGGAAGCTCATTTTGCCATTTGCTGATCAATGGTGGTTCAGGTGGACACTTGGATGGCTGATGCCTCCCAAGGTTTCTTTCCTCAAGGCTACTCAGGGAGATGCTATCAGAAACTATTACCATGAGATGCATGTAATCCAGGACATGCTTGTTCCTCTGCACAAGGTTGCAGATGCACTTGAATTTCAGCACCGTGAGATGGAGGTATGTTTCACAAACCAATTTGCATTTTGCTTTTATGGTTCTTTGAATTTCACATTGCTGTTCTGGTTTTTAAGCTTTAAAGAAAGTTTGTGCTGTTTTAGTATGCCATGGCAACCAAGATACCTAAATTGTAAAAGCTGCGTGCCAACCTATATATTTAGAAACTATCACAATTTACTGGGGTCATATTCTTTGAAGGCACAGGTCAATCCTATGAAAAGCACAATCTGCATCATTTCATCATTAGGACAGAACAATGCATTTAAGATTCTTTCGAGTTCTTTTTGTACAAAACCGTTTCATTTGGGCTCAGCCGGTCCATAATTTTAAATTACATTTCGATGCAAGGGCATATTTTAGATGATTAGGACCACCTGCTTTTTTTAGAACCCAGTCAGTGCCTTAATGTGACAATTTATTAATCTTGCCATATGAAGCTTTATATATATAAAACAACAATAAATGCTCTCTTAAATGTAAGCCAATTATATACTGATAGATGTTTATGTCCAAAATTGAGATCGTAGTTTAATTGTCTCTCCCTTCGATTTAAGTTAGATTCACTTTATTTCATTAGGAGCCTTCCCAGAATTAAGAACAAAGCTCTATTTCTTTTTTGGTAAAATACGCTTTAACCGTTTGGACCTCTTGTGATTCCAAAAACTACTTTCACTTTTTAGAGATTTCTTAAATGTCCTGAGCTGCAGCTGCAAGTCATTTATATCCAGATACAAAACAAAACCTTTGCCTTTCTCTTATCATCTGTTCAGCAAATAATATGACTATTCGGAGTAGTAGTTTTTTCAGTCCATATTCATGAATAAAGGTTTTTGGATAAAACTGTATAGATGTTTTTACATTGATGATGCTTGGTCACACTCTGTCATCTCTTACTGATAAATCTCAATCATAGCATAATGTGAAAACATATGGTGGAGAGTTGTCAGTGAGAGATTTTGACAGTTTGATCTGAGATGCTGATATAAAAATCTCTACAGAATTTTATCAAAAATCTTTGTACATCAATATGAATATTATTAGATTTGTTTTGTTTGAAGTCAAACAAGTAGTTATGTTTCTGGGCTTTTTAATGATAACAGCAAGTTTCATATATTGTGTGATGTCTAAACCTTTACTTTTAATGTTTACCATGCTAGCACAGATCCATATAACTTACAAGCGTATGTTATGTCATACGCTTAATTTTTGCTTCTTTAAGCAAAGCTAAGAGGAATAACCTCATTTGCAATTATGGTTCAATATTTATGGCATATCATTTTTTAGTTTTGAACTTTTAGAAATTTGCTAATTTATTTAGAATATATAGAAACCTGAATGTTACTCCTGCATCTGGATTCTGAAAATGGTGAACTCAGTCCATACCTGCGGCCATCTCGATATCCATATCCATGTACTCCTGTATCATTGTATATTTTAGGCCTGTCTAAAATTTTATACTTTTGATGGGTCTCTATCTTACTGGATCCGTTAGGCATGCAGCCGGATCCGGGTCTGATTTGTACTGGATCTGGATTCTGTTTAAATTAGATGTCTTACCCCTCTATGAGTTACAGTAACATTTCATGGATGAGAAGTACTCCACTGATTGCGAGAGACCGACCAAATAATAATCATCTTGCTGCGTTTTGAATCAGTGACTGAGAGCCTAATGCCATGTATGCTTGCTTGCTTGCGAAGGTATCATCATATTCCATTTGCAACTATAAGCAATAGCTTCTGCCCTTCAATGGTTTGAGTAACAGCTCAAGCTCATGCTAAAACCCCTGTGTGTAAAGTCAAAGTCCCACCTCCTTACCCCGGGCCTGCTTCCATTACGTGTTCTCTGGGCCAATATCAGAAACTTCTGATTTTATTATTTTAAAAATATAATACACTTTTTATATTATATTTAAATTTTAATATTTTAAATATAATAATATATAAATTCAGTTTAATTTGGTTTGAATAAAGATGAAGTGTGTGTATATATATTTAATGTATACATTTTTTGGTATGGACAAACCCAACCCCAAAGAAATTTTTGCTGGATCTACGAATGGAATCCACAAACCCAAACCAGGATCTGAACCAGAACTGGCAACACAGGACCATCTTTCCCACCATTGTTATCAATAACACAGATTAAAGTAATTAGGAGAATGGAAGACTTCTAAACTAACTGATCGATTATATAGAATCTTATGTTAATTCCTGAGTTGTAAACAATAAAATATAAAATATAAATAATAGAAGATGAATCATAAAAGGATACATTATGATGGTTAATGGAGCTGCACTCTGATCCTTGTCTGTGCCAAGCAAGAGTCTCCATTGATGTGCAGATATACTGCCGTATACCCTGCAGCTTGTATTTAATGGCATTATGCAGTATATACTATAAACAGTAAGTAATGCTATGAAACTATATTAAGTTTGCAGAGAATGAGACATTTATAAGCAAAACATCTCCAAACGTGCTGGTGTGGTGTTCATTTCTATTTTATTTTTGAGTTGAAGTTTTCTTTTTCTTTATATATTATATTTTTTTATTAAAATAGCTGATATCTGGTCAGACAAAAGTAGGGTACTGAGACTATGATTTCAGACAAAACATCTATAATCTGTGCAAAACATCCCTGAAAGTGTTGGTGCGGTGTTTGTTTCTGTTTTACTTTTCTTCTGTTCAGAGTTGTTTTTTAACCCCTTGACTGGATAAAAGTAGGTCACTAAATGTAAGTTTCCTCTAATGGATGCAGATCTATCCTATTTGGCTTTGTCCTCATCGTCTTTTCAAGCTCCCTGTGAAGACGATGATTTATCCAGAGCCTGGGTTTGAGATGGAACACAGGCAAGGTGACACAGAATATGCTGAGATGTACACAGATGTTGGAATTTATTATGCTCCAGGTCCTGTCTTGCGTGGTGAAGCATTTGATGGGGCAGAGGCAGTACGAAGAATGGAGAAATGGTTGATTGAGAACCATGGCTATCAACCACAATATGCAGTTTCAGAATTAAATGAGAAAGAATTCTGGCGCATGTTTGATGCTTCTCTCTACAATCGCTGCCGAGACAAGTACAGAGCTGTGGGAACTTTCATGAGCGTCTACTATAAAAGTAAGAAGGGAAGAAAAACTGAGAAAGAGGTTCAAGAGGAAGAGCAAAAGCAATACGAGAGTGGATATGCTGAATTAGATCAACCTATGGAGTAAGCATAAGAGTCATGATACCAGGAGGGCTTATAATTTTGATGTGGGTTATTGATTTCAACTTGTTTTATGACAATCTGTGACTAAATAGACTTAGGAATTGCCAGTTGCACATGTTGCTTTAGTCTTGCATATTTTTCTGGTTTCTTGGGCCTGCCCCAAGCCTATTTCATATCATAGGTGGTCCATTTACAGGAGAAGCTTTTCTGTATTCATGTCATTCTGTTGTTTTGTGATTTAATGATGCTTTTAAAAACTTTTGATGCTTCGCCATGTGTAAGGAATGTGGCTCACAGATTTTAGCCTTAGAATGAAGAAATGTATGTCATTTGCTGCAAAGGACATACCTTTACAGATTGCATTCTACTGATTTACGTAACAATTTGAGTTGCTCACTAATAACTTTGAGGGAGCTTAGTGTTTATTATTGCCAAGTTTCAATAAGAATGTGGGTATTAATGTGATTAGTTCAAATATATTCAATCAATCCAGCTATTTTCTTCCATGCATATTTATTTTCCATTTGAGTGACTTATCCTGTGTGCTTTGATAAAGTTACACCAATGTTGGGTTTGGTTATTAAGAGTTACAGAAGATTACATTTGTATTTTTCTCCTCACACACCATTTCTTATTTATATGAAGTATTCTTGACTGTAATGTTACTAGCATACTTAGGAATTAGGATTTTATAACTACTGTGCTAACTTTCTTGCGTGCTAATGATTACATAGGATTCAATGATGTGTGCCACAGCTAGTTATTCTATAATCTTACACCCTTTATGCTTTCTTGATCTGAACCTTTATTTTAGTTCAGTTACCAAATAAACCAAGGCCAGCCCATTGTGAGCAGACAACTATCTTTGTAGACAGAAATTAGGTTAGCTTCTATTTGTTTTCATTTCTTAACTCTACGCTAAATAGAGGATTAGCCTACCCTCTATGCGTGCAGCAGGAGTGTTGAATTTTCCTCTTGAATTTTGTCCTTGTGTATTCATGTGAGGACTGTTAACTCTTTCAACTAGGAAATTGAATCACACATTCTATGATGTAACAAATTAATTTTAAAAAATGAAACTATGATGCTGTTCTGGTTATAGATTGCTTCAGGCTGGGCTAAGTTCAAAAGTTAGGCATATAAGACTTTAATTTAAGTAGTCATTGTTGCATGCCAAATCTTAATGTGTTCAGCATGAAGCATTCTTTGATAGATATGTTTTCCTGGATGGAGGTTTAACACTAATGTTGGTGTTGAAATGAACACTAGTGCTACAAAGGGATTTGTGAACTTGTAAATATAAATCTACACCAAAAGATGAAAAAGGGCACTTGATGAGATATGTGTTTTCATTTGAGTTTATCAGGGTACTTGACGAGATTTTTACTTTCATTTATCATTTGAAAGAATGAGATGCATAGATACAGAGATTCCAATGATCCCCACAACAGTTGAACACTTTATAGTCTAAGTCTATAGAACCCCAAGAACACAAAGCATTGTCAAAAGAGTTAAAACTGCTGAAAGAGAAAAAAATGAAAGTTCAGTAGTTCGAATTCTTGTTTTACCCTTATTATTTTTTAAGGTTTGCCTTCCCAATGTCGATTCCGATCAGAAGTTCCCCACTTTTCTCACCTGTCTTTTAAAGATGGTAGTACAGACTCCCCTGTAGATCGTAGGGTGATGCCCGCTCGTTCATCCATAAGTTGTTTTGTTTTTATCCATTTTCTTATTCTTCTGTACATTACTGCCTTGGGCCACCTGTACTCCCTGCTCTGTGTTCCCTTTGGATACTTTAAAAGATGAATCGTAGCTGCCGCTTTTATTGGCAAAGTTTCTGTCAGAAGGATTTCTTATCATGGGAGTTTAGATATGTATGATGTCTTTTGAAATTCCGCTTCATTTTTCATTACATTAAGGACTCCCATTTTCTAAATGTAGTATGCGCTTTCAATATTAAATTGAAGTGCTATCCTGTGTCTCAATAAATAATTAAAAATGAAGTGATTTCCATGGGACAGAAAAATAAAAGCTGTTAGGCTGCAGTTCCATTGAGGGGCTTTAATGAACTATTAAATTTTTTAAAAATGCTACGAATTTAATTAGAATCTGTTTTGATAAATATGAGCCTCTATTTTTAAGATTTTAATTTTAATAGTGGGTGTATTTGAAGCGAGTCTAGAAATTTCTGTATCAGTTTAGGATATTTTCTGCTATTTGTCAATTGGAGTTTTTAGATTTTTGTTAATTAATTTTTTTTAACATTTAATATTTGTATATGATGTTGAACCTGCAAAATAATAAAATTCATTAGTCATGAAGCTGTTAGGTTTCTTAAAATTTGAAATTTAAATTACATTACAAAATCCATGGGACCACCTGCTTTAAAATAGTCCTAAAAGATCTCGACAGCACCAACTGAATTTTGTTTAAGAATCCTCCCTTAATTTTGTGAAAAAATTCTTTGAAAAGAGAATATTTTCAAATGAGAGGGAGGCATTGTTGTCAAGTGCATATGGTTTCTGTTTTTAGAATTCTACTTGAATTGATTTTTTTGGACCATTCAGTATTCAGTTTATGATTTTTTATTGTGAAATTTTAGTTTTAACATCATGTTCTAGGAATTTACAGTCCAATAAAATATGAATGATGTTTCTTTTTTAATAATATTTTTTCATTTAAAAAAAAATATTATGTGTAATAGTAAATTTAGAATATTTCTTTTATAATTTTTTTTTAATAAAGAAATATTTAATTTTTTAAATTTTGAATTCATTATTTAAAAGTTTATTTTGAACTAATAAATTTAAGATGTTTATTTGATATATAATTTTTCTTTTTCTTGTTTTAAGACAACAAGATTGGGTCGGGTATTCATCCCTTTGGTACCACAAGGATAGTGGGGAGACTAGACCTTGTGACCTCTTGGGATGCTTTAACCAATCAAACTAGGCCAATTGCCGATTTGATATATAAACTTTAAAATAATTAATTTTTTCTCATTTTTTTAAAATTATTTTTATTTTATTACTTAAAAAGATATTATATAGTAAATTTAAATATTTTTTATTTTTAAATATATTAATTTAGAAACATACTTTTTTCTAATAATAAATTTATGATATTTTTTTTAAATTTTTTTTTCAAATTTTAAATATAATAATTTAGGAACGTATTTTAATGTGTACTAATTTAAGATATTTGTTTTATATGTGTGTGCAAGTGAATTTAATCTATTGAAATACAAAGACTAAGCTATGCAAAGACTAAAAACACAAACAAAACACTCAAGATTGACTTAGTTAAATCTAAACAACATAAGAAATTAGAACCTTTTACCTTGTT
>CM021109.1:15500224-15711936 GCA_007115665.2 Sequoiadendron giganteum
GGTTCTTTGAATTTCACATTGCTGTTCTGGTTTTTAAGCTTTAAAGAAAGTTTGTGCTGTTTTAGTATGCCATGGCAACCAAGATACCTAAATTGTAAAAGCTGCGTGCCAACCTATATATTTAGAAACTATCACAATTTACTGGGGTCATATTCTTTGAAGGCACAGGTCAATCCTATGAAAAGCACAATCTGCATCATTTCATCATTAGGACAGAACAATGCATTTAAGATTCTTTCGAGTTCTTTTTGTACAAAACCGTTTCATTTGGGCTCAGCCGGTCCATAATTTTAAATTACATTTCGAGTCAGTGCCTTAATGTGACAATTTATTAATCTTGCCATATGAAGCTTTATATATATAAAACAACAATAAATGCTCTCTTAAATGTAAGCCAATTATATACTGATAGATGTTTATGTCCAAAATTGAGATCGTAGTTTAATTGTCTCTCCCTTCGATTTAAGTTAGATTCACTTTATTTCATTAGGAGCCTTCCCAGAATTAAGAACAAAGCTCTATTTCTTTTTTGGTAAAATACGCTTTAACCGTTTGGACCTCTTGTGATTCCAAAAACTACTTTCACTTTTTAGAGATTTCTTAAATGTCCTGAGCTGCAGCTGCAAGTCATTTATATCCAGATACAAAACAAAACCTTTGCCTTTCTCTTATCATCTGTTCAGCAAATAATATGACTATTCGGAGTAGTAGTTTTTTCAGTCCATATTCATGAATAAAGGTTTTTGGATAAAACTGTATAGATGTTTTTACATTGATGATGCTTGGTCACACTCTGTCATCTCTTACTGATAAATCTCAATCATAGCATAATGTGAAAACATATGGTGGAGAGTTGTCAGTGAGAGATTTTGACAGTTTGATCTGAGATGCTGATATAAAAATCTCTACAGAATTTTATCAAAAATCTTTGTACATCAATATGAATATTATTAGATTTGTTTTGTTTGAAGTCAAACAAGTAGTTATGTTTCTGGGCTTTTTAATGATAACAGCAAGTTTCATATATTGTGTGATGTCTAAACCTTTACTTTTAATGTTTACCATGCTAGCACAGATCCATATAACTTACAAGCGTATGTTATGTCATACGCTTAATTTTTGCTTCTTTAAGCAAAGCTAAGAGGAATAACCTCATTTGCAATTATGGTTCAATATTTATGGCATATCATTTTTTAGTTTTGAACTTTTAGAAATTTGCTAATTTATTTAGAATATATAGAAACCTGAATGTTACTCCTGCATCTGGATTCTGAAAATGGTGAACTCAGTCCATACCTGCGGCCATCTCGATATCCATATCCATGTACTCCTGTATCATTGTATATTTTAGGCCTGTCTAAAATTTTATACTTTTGATGGGTCTCTATCTTACTGGATCCGTTAGGCATGCAGCCGGATCCGGGTCTGATTTGTACTGGATCTGGATTCTGTTTAAATTAGATGTCTTACCCCTCTATGAGTTACAGTAACATTTCATGGATGAGAAGTACTCCACTGATTGCGAGAGACCGACCAAATAATAATCATCTTGCTGCGTTTTGAATCAGTGACTGAGAGCCTAATGCCATGTATGCTTGCTTGCTTGCGAAGGTATCATCATATTCCATTTGCAACTATAAGCAATAGCTTCTGCCCTTCAATGGTTTGAGTAACAGCTCAAGCTCATGCTAAAACCCCTGTGTGTAAAGTCAAAGTCCCACCTCCTTACCCCGGGCCTGCTTCCATTACGTGTTCTCTGGGCCAATATCAGAAACTTCTGATTTTATTATTTTAAAAATATAATACACTTTTTATATTATATTTAAATTTTAATATTTTAAATATAATAATATATAAATTCAGTTTAATTTGGTTTGAATAAAGATGAAGTGTGTGTATATATATTTAATGTATACATTTTTTGGTATGGACAAACCCAACCCCAAAGAAATTTTTTCTGGATCTACGAATGGAATCCACAAACCCAAACCAGGATCTGAACCAGAACTGGCAACACAGGACCATCTTTCCCACCATTGTTATCAATAACACAGATTAAAGTAATTAGGAGAATGGAAGACTTCTAAACTAACTGATCAATTATATAGAATCTTATGTTAATTCCTGAGTTGTAAACAATAAAATATAAAATATAAATAATAGAAGATGAATCATAAAAGGATACATTATGATGGTTAATGGAGCTGCACTCTGATCCTTGTCTGTGCCAAGCAAGAGTCTCCATTGATGTGCAGATATACTGCCGTATACCCTGCAGCTTGTATTTAATGGCATTATGCAGTATATACTATAAACAGTAAGTAATGCTATGAAACTATATTAAGTTTGCAGAGAATGAGACATTTATAAGCAAAACATCTCCAAACGTGCTGGTGTGGTGTTCATTTCTATTTTATTTTTGAGTTGAAGTTTTCTTTTTCTTTATATATTATATTTTTTTATTAAAATAGCTGATATCTGGTCAGACAAAAGTAGGGTACTGAGACTATGATTTCAGACAAAACATCTATAATCTGTGCAAAACATCCCTGAAAGTGTTGGTGCGGTGTTTGTTTCTGTTTTACTTTTCTTCTGTTCAGAGTTGTTTTTTAACCCCTTGACTGGATAAAAGTAGGTCACTAAATGTAAGTTTCCTCTAATGGATGCAGATCTATCCTATTTGGCTTTGTCCTCATCGTCTTTTCAAGCTCCCTGTGAAGACGATGATTTATCCAGAGCCTGGGTTTGAGATGGAACACAGGCAAGGTGACACAGAATATGCTGAGATGTACACAGATGTTGGAATTTATTATGCTCCAGGTCCTGTCTTGCGTGGTGAAGCATTTGATGGGGCAGAGGCAGTACGAAGAATGGAGAAATGGTTGATTGAGAACCATGGCTATCAACCACAATATGCAGTTTCAGAATTAAATGAGAAAGAATTCTGGCGCATGTTTGATGCTTCTCTCTACAATCGCTGCCGAGACAAGTACAGAGCTGTGGGAACTTTCATGAGCGTCTACTATAAAAGTAAGAAGGGAAGAAAAACTGAGAAAGAGGTTCAAGAGGAAGAGCAAAAGCAATACGAGAGTGGATATGCTGAATTAGATCAACCTATGGAGTAAGCATAAGAGTCATGATACCAGGAGGGCTTATAATTTTGATGTGGGTTATTGATTTCAACTTGTTTTATGACAATCTGTGACTAAATAGACTTAGGAATTGCCAGTTGCACATGTTGCTTTAGTCTTGCATATTTTTCTGGTTTCTTGGGCCTGCCCCAAGCCTATTTCATATCATAGGTGGTCCATTTACAGGAGAAGCTTTTCTGTATTCATGTCATTCTGTTGTTTTGTGATTTAATGATGCTTTTAAAAACTTTTGATGCTTCGCCATGTGTAAGGAATGTGGCTCACAGATTTTAGCCTTAGAATGAAGAAATGTATGTCATTTGCTGCAAAGGACATACCTTTACAGATTGCATTCTACTGATTTACGTAACAATTTGAGTTGCTCACTAATAACTTTGAGGGAGCTTAGTGTTTATTATTGCCAAGTTTCAATAAGAATGTGGGTATTAATGTGATTAGTTCAAATATATTCAATCAATCCAGCTATTTTCTTCCATGCATATTTATTTTCCATTTGAGTGACTTATCCTGTGTGCTTTGATAAAGTTACACCAATGTTGGGTTTGGTTATTAAGAGTTACAGAAGATTACATTTGTATTTTTCTCCTCACACACCATTTCTTATTTATATGAAGTATTCTTGACTGTAATGTTACTAGCATACTTAGGAATTAGGATTTTATAACTACTGTGCTAACTTTCTTGCGTGCTAATGATTACATAGGATTCAATGATGTGTGCCACAGCTAGTTATTCTATAATCTTACACCCTTTATGCTTTCTTGATCTGAACCTTTATTTTAGTTCAGTTACCAAATAAACCAAGGCCAGCCCATTGTGAGCAGACAACTATCTTTGTAGACAGAAATTAGGTTAGCTTCTATTTGTTTTCATTTCTTAACTCTACGCTAAATAGAGGATTAGCCTACCCTCTATGCGTGCAGCAGGAGTGTTGAATTTTCCTCTTGAATTTTGTCCTTGTGTATTCATGTGAGGACTGTTAACTCTTTCAACTAGGAAATTGAATCACACATTCTATGATGTAACAAATTAATTTTAAAAAATGAAACTATGATGCTGTTCTGGTTATAGATTGCTTCAGGCTGGGCTAAGTTCAAAAGTTAGGCATATAAGACTTTAATTTAAGTAGTCATTGTTGCATGCCAAATCTTAATGTGTTCAGCATGAAGCATTCTTTGATAGATATGTTTTCCTGGATGGAGGTTTAACACTAATGTTGGTGTTGAAATGAACACTAGTGCTACAAAGGGATTTGTGAACTTGTAAATATAAATCTACACCAAAAGATGAAAAAGGGCACTTGATGAGATATGTGTTTTCATTTGAGTTTATCAGGGTACTTGACGAGATTTTTACTTTCATTTATCATTTGAAAGAATGAGATGCATAGATACAGAGATTCCAATGATCCCCACAACAGTTGAACACTTTATAGTCTAAGTCTATAGAACCCCAAGAACACAAAGCATTGTCAAAAGAGTTAAAACTGCTGAAAGAGAAAAAAATGAAAGTTCAGTAGTTCGAATTCTTGTTTTACCCTTATTATTTTTTAAGGTTTGCCTTCCCAATGTCGATTCCGATCAGAAGTTCCCCACTTTTCTCACCTGTCTTTTAAAGATGGTAGTACAGACTCCCCTGTAGATCGTAGGGTGATGCCCGCTCGTTCATCCATAAGTTGTTTTGTTTTTATCCATTTTCTTATTCTTCTGTACATTACTGCCTTGGGCCACCTGTACTCCCTGCTCTGTGTTCCCTTTGGATACTTTAAAAGATGAATCGTAGCTGCCGCTTTTATTGGCAAAGTTTCTGTCAGAAGGATTTCTTATCATGGGAGTTTAGATATGTATGATGTCTTTTGAAATTCCGCTTCATTTTTCATTACATTAAGGACTCCCATTTTCTAAATGTAGTATGCGCTTTCAATATTAAATTGAAGTGCTATCCTGTGTCTCAATAAATAATTAAAAATGAAGTGATTTCCATGGGACAGAAAAATAAAAGCTGTTAGGCTGCAGTTCCATTGAGGGGCTTTAATGAACTATTAAATTTTTTAAAAATGCTACGAATTTAATTAGAATCTGTTTTGATAAATATGAGCCTCTATTTTTAAGATTTTAATTTTAATAGTGGGTGTATTTGAAGCGAGTCTAGAAATTTCTGTATCAGTTTAGGATATTTTCTGCTATTTGTCAATTGGAGTTTTTAGATTTTTGTTAATTAATTTTTTTTAACATTTAATATTTGTATATGATGTTGAACCTGCAAAATAATAAAATTCATTAGTCATGAAGCTGTTAGGTTTCTTAAAATTTGAAATTTAAATTACATTACAAAATCCATGGGACCACCTGCTTTAAAATAGTCCTAAAAGATCTCGACAGCACCAACTGAATTTTGTTTAAGAATCCTCCCTTAATTTTGTGAAAAAATTCTTTGAAAAGAGAATATTTTCAAATGAGAGGGAGGCATTGTTGTCAAGTGCATATGGTTTCTGTTTTTAGAATTCTACTTGAATTGATTTTTTTGGACCATTCAGTATTCAGTTTATGATTTTTTATTGTGAAATTTTAGTTTTAACATCATGTTCTAGGAATTTACAGTCCAATAAAATATGAATGATGTTTCTTTTTTAATAATATTTTTTCATTTAAAAAAAAATATTATGTGTAATAGTAAATTTAGAATATTTCTTTTATAATTTTTTTTTAATAAAGAAATATTTAATTTTTTAAATTTTGAATTCATTATTTAAAAGTTTATTTTGAACTAATAAATTTAAGATGTTTATTTGATATATAATTTTTCTTTTTCTTGTTTTAAGACAACAAGATTGGGTCGGGTATTCATCCCTTTGGTACCACAAGGATAGTGGGGAGACTAGACCTTGTGACCTCTTGGGATGCTTTAACCAATCAAACTAGGCCAATTGCCGATTTGATATATAAACTTTAAAATAATTAATTTTTTCTCATTTTTTTAAAATTATTTTTATTTTATTACTTAAAAAGATATTATATAGTAAATTTAAATATTTTTTATTTTTAAATATATTAATTTAGAAACATACTTTTTTCTAATAATAAATTTATGATATTTTTTTTAAATTTTTTTTTCAAATTTTAAATATAATAATTTAGGAACGTATTTTAATGTGTACTAATTTAAGATATTTGTTTTATATGTGTGTGCAAGTGAATTTAATCTATTGAAATACAAAGACTAAGCTATGCAAAGACTAAAAACACAAACAAAACACTCAAGATTGACTTAGTTAAATCTAAACAACATAAGAAATTAGAACCTTTTACCTTGTTTAGATCGATAAATTGGTTGGCCCTTCTTTGATTGCTTGATATGTGTGCTTCTTGATGGCAAAACAATATAAAACCTAGCTCTAAATGATGGTGAGATGATGAGGGATGCAATGGAGATTGTGGGTGTTGTGATAGATGCAATATGGAGGCTCAAAAAAATGTTGCAACAATAGAGGGTGGAAAACTTGAATGTTTGAAAGTGTGTTTTTCAAAAGTGGATTATCAAAATGGGGGTATTTCCATCATTTTTAGGGGAAGTGCCTCTAAACCAATAGAGGGTCAGGATTAAGTCATGATGGCAAAGATCGAGGGCTAGGGTGAGCTGAGAACTCACAAACCCTCACATCTTGACATGTGGTTGGTGATGTGTAAAAAGGAGGACAAGATGGAGATGACATGGAGGTACTTTTATGTACTTTGGGAAGGGATAAGATCTTCTCATAAAGGAGGTCTTTGTCCACATATGCATGAGAGGTCATTTGAAGAATTACAAATTCTTCAAAAAATCCTCATGGGGATGGGAAAAGGAATTTTAAATTCCTTAAAATTCCTTGGATGAATAAAAGTGAATTAAAAATTCACTTGGGAAGAAGGATGCCTTCTCTAAATGGAGAAAACATTTAATGTTAGTTGATTTAGGACATATGCCATAAATGGCATGGGGATTATGTTAGGTTAATTAGGTGATTAAGGTTGTGCAAATGTGGGATTAGGTAGGCTAATGACAGATTAGGGACAAGTGGAAGATTATGGAAGATGTGACCCTATTGATGATTAGGGGTGTGCACATCTTAATCACAAATTAATTAGATTAATCTAGATTAGAGGGAATTATGGAGGATGTGACATGAAGAGAGAGGAAAATAAATTAAAAATTAATTTAATTCATAAAAGCCAAAGTGACAAAATTAAATAAATTGGGATATTTATTTAATTAGAGATGAAAGGGGGTAAAACATTTAATTGATTTATTAAATACTTTAGGGGACATTAGAATAAGACAAAATATTAATCAAATAAGAGATTATTCAATTAATATAGATAAAAGATGCGGGATGGAAGGATACAAGGGTGAATTTAACCATTTGACCATATGGGGGTGGTCAAATTCAGGTGTCTACAATATGTAATCTTTAAAAATTATTCTTTGATAATTTTCTTTCTATTTTACTATTCAAAAAGATAGTTTACAATGACTTCAATAATTTAGAAACTTATTTTAATGTGTAATAATTTAAGATATTTGTTTTATATGTAATTTAAAAAAAAATTCTTTGATAATTTTCTTTCTATTTTACTATTCAAAAAGACATTTTACAATGACTTCAATTTTAATTTTTTAATTTTTAAAGATAGATGTTTTCCTTGTATTTATTTTTCTTTTCTATTTTCAAATATCATTAGTTTACAAAGAATTTTTTAAGTGTAATAAATTTAAGATACATTTTTATGTCGAAGGCATTCTCTAGATGAATCCAACGAGTTGACTTGTGTGATCGATTATATATATATATATATATATATATATATATAAATTAAAGTATATTTATTTTAAAAGTAACATTATGGTTATATTTATTATTATATATTATATTTTTTATTAAAATATTAAATATTATATATAATTAAATTAAAATATATGTTATATATAATACAAATTAAATTATATTGCTTAATTTTATCTATTGAACTATCTCTCCCTCTCCCTCCCCTCTCTCTTTCTCTCTCTCTCTCTCTCTCTCTCTCTCTCTCTCTCTCTCCCCATATCCATTGCCTTCTCCATCTCCATCTCCATCTCCATCTCTCTATCTCTATCTCCTTACCCCCTCCCTCTCCCTCTCTCCCTATTGCAAACATAACATGAGCCTAATCATCTTCTTGATTTAGAGGTTTTGTTTGAGTTGTGTTTGGATCCCTGTAAGTGGATGCATAGTTGATTTCAAGCTATCATTTCTCTACCTTTGTTACACAAACAACCCCATTAGATAAATGAACTACCAATTGATCTCATGTACTGCACAAATGTATGTAAGAGATAGACCAAAAATTTCCCTAATTGAATTTCCACACCTCTTTGATGTACCCATTGCACTCCAAGATGTGATTGTTAGTAATTATTTTTAGAGTTGACTAGTATATATATTTGAAACAATCAATAAAGATTTTGTGGCTAGAATATATTTTTGGTTTGTATTTTTGAGTACGTTTGTAATTTAAATTGTATGTAGTTTTAATGAATTGGTATTAGAATAGGTATAATATTTTTCTTTGTGTTTTATTTTTTTGAGTGGGAATTAGATCAATCTATTCTATTTTATTATTGTGTTTTCCTTTATTTGTTGTTTTTCATTGTTTGAGGATCTGACCTCTTAATTTTTGAGGTTGTTCCATGCAACAAGGATTGTGTATGGTACATATTAGAGCATCAACATGATGCAAAATCGATATGGAAGCTCTTAGGGTGTTGGTGTTTGAGATTGGTTTTTTCTTGTGGTGACGTTTCATTTCTACTAATCCACTCAAACTAATGGACCTCATAATTACATTTCAATCCACAAGTAGCAAAGAAATTAAAAGACACCAATTTGATCAAATTTATGTTAAGCTAGAATGGAAAAATTATTAAATCTTAACTGTCAACTTAGAAATGCTTACACCAACATTTATTCATATGTATTTGAACTTGGTGAAAGTTTGTTTCGACTCCTATAACTAAATAGCCACCTCAACTAATTTCCCTAGGAGTAACTTGACTTAGGTGTTACATTACTCCTACTTAATCTAAATAGGTTATAGTTAGATAAAACATTCCTTTGAACTTCTCTCACTCAAGCCCTTTGGTTATAATATTTGTTAGCTACTATGCAAGTAGACAACATTTGAGCTACACCTTATTATTTTTCACATAATGTTGAAGCAAATGAAACTTTCTATTGATGTGTTTGGTTTGATCATAAAAGACAAGGTTCTATGCCATATTTACAATAGAAGTGATATCAACTATAAGAGGTGTTGATTGTTCTTTCTCTTGCAAGTCACTCAGAGCCCTTATGAGACATTTTCTTGTCATTTCTAAAGCTTCCATATGCTCTACTTCTATTAAGGATAGAGCTAGTATCATCTACTTCTTGGACTTCCAAGAAACGGTTGTCAAACCTATGTGCATAAGATAACCTAAGATAGAATTTTCATCTTTCATATCCCCTTCATAATTTGAATCAATATACCCAACAAGTTTGAATTATGTTGTCCTTGAGTATTTAGTCTGTATTTTTCAGTTCCCTTAAAGTATCTCAAGATTTTCTTAGCTACCAATCAATGATTTTCTCTAGATTGTTACGTTCACAAGACTCCAACAGTAAAGAAGATTTATAGCCTTGTAGTTATCACATAAATTGGATTGCCAACAATTTTTCTATATTTGGTCACATCTACAAATGTTGATGTTGATGTTCATTTGATTTTAATTTTAGAGAATGCTTTATTGACCTCTGTTGATTATTTTATAATATTTCATTCCCAATTTTCTCAAAATTTCTCCAATGTACTTCCACTTTGAGATGAAGATGTACTTAGGCTTTTGATTAACAACTTCATCTTCCAAATAGTATTGGAGATCACCCAAGTTTGTCATTTCAAAAGCCACCTACAAGTCTTTTTGAAAGGGAAAGTTGAACCCATAAATACCTTTGAGAACCAATATGCACCTTCAATATCTTATTTTTAAAAAATTAGATTTCAACAACTTGATACAAGCACATACTACTATGCCATTACAGTGGAAACATAGTTGATTTCCCATCACATTAACCCTTAGAGGAAAGATAATATAGTTTGCAGATCTAAGTAAATTTCAATAGCATAACGACATGCAAATTAACACTTTATGAACATGAAAGAAGAAGAATAAAAGATAAAAGAGAAGAAACACCAATATACGTGGGGAAAACCCTTTCAGATAAAAACTCCACATTCCAAAACATTGAATTGATGTATTAATCTGCGACATACGCTGTTACAATACACTTCCGGGCTCTAATCATTAACATAGAGATTTACATCTTGCTCTTCTTTGGAGGAAATCTGACAACATAACCTAGCAATGAAAAATTCTCTCAACTCCTCAAGAAAACTCTCATATTTATAGAGCACCAAGATAGATGCATAAAAAAGAATCCTCAATCTTTTGTAGTTCTAATATATGTAAAAAATAAAAAAAACATGAGCTTTAACTCAACCTGCTAATCCAAAAACAACCTTACCCTCATCTTAGGCATCCATATTCAAGAAAAACATCATATCCATATCCTGTCCATATCTTGGGTGCTTAAATCAGATAAAGCTAAAAGTGGTTTTATTCCTCTTTAGTTTTGATATAGAAACTACTAATCGAGATTCTCAATTCAACATAAGAAGTTTCCATAACAATTTTATTACCAATATGGAAACATGCGACATCCTCCTCCTAAAAAGTAGGACCTCCTAGAGTGGGCACCAACTTCCTAGAAAATAGGGATATTTCCATATCTCATCATCTGCCATGTACGATGCCATCTTAACAATAGGACCCACAA
Source organism: Sequoiadendron giganteum (assembly GCA_007115665.2). Lineage (NCBI taxonomy): Eukaryota > Viridiplantae > Streptophyta > Pinopsida > Cupressales > Cupressaceae > Sequoiadendron > Sequoiadendron giganteum. Next base: position 15,511,265 of record CM021109.1, read on the forward strand.
AGTGAATGATAACTTAGGAAGTTTAATACATTAGGATAAATTAATATGCACCTAATAATGTTAGGAAAAAGTTTATGACACCTTAATCCTAACACTTTCATTATGTTTGCAATGTACTTAAACTATTATTTTTATGAAATTGTTAGGCCTTGCAAGTCCCATTTCATTTCCCAAAATTATAATCAATTTGAGACATGTGATAGGGATTATTTTCTTTGCATTGATGGGTAGAGCATGAAAAATTAGGTTTGAATGCCTTCTCAAGTTTTGTGAAATTCGCTATGGGGTAGAATTTATGCTCTTGCAGGTTTTTATCTGTCATTTTGATGGAACCATCTTCCCACAACTAGTGCAATTCATATGATTTTTTTATGCCATGTCTACTTTAGTAGGGTTTTTCCATACCAAGGTTTAAATGATAAAAAAGTTGCTAAGTGTTGGTTTTGCAAACTTTTGGGGGTCATGTGAATTTTACTTTTAGTGTTTTATCTAGTTCACATGCCTTTTCCCACAAGCGGATTGGATGGGTCCATCTTCCCTTGCATAATTTTTGGTTTGAACTAGATCAAATAAGTTCAATTGCATTTAGATTTTTGCATAGGCTTGATGAAAGACATTTTCCCACAATTTTTTTTCCAAAAAGCTGACTAATTAAAAGATTGTAGGCTGATTAGGTCTAACTTCTCGCATCTGTAGTGATGATGACATGATGATGTTAGCATCAAATTTTTCATTAGAATAGGATATTTGGTAAGCTATCAAATGCACATGGAATTTTTGTGAAGTCTAGATGAAACATGAAATTCCAAAAAAGAGTAGATGAAGGTGGAATTCCCACAAAGGTCTTTTTGTGAGAAAGGTTAAGTGAACTCGACATTGCAAGATGTAGATGCACACATATTCCCCACAAGGTGTAGATGAGGGTAATATTCCCACAAAGTGTAGGTGAGCAACAAATTCCCACAAGGACCAAACTATGGAGGGAAAAGATGGTGGTAAGGAAGATACTTATCTTGATGGGTCCAACTATTTTGCAAGTGCAATTGAGAGGTGATTTTTTATAATGTTTGTTAGAAATAATTTTTCCATGATGTTTAGATGGAGGTTTTTGTTTCACAATTATTTAGATGGGACCCTAGAACTTTCCGACCAACATCTATCTCTCATGCTAAGTGCTAATCAAGTTCTAGTTCCAACTCACATCATTGACAATGCTCCAAAATTGTAGTTTGAAACACACAATACGTTTTTCATGCTATTATTGGGAAATTGCACTTGCATAAGAGGATTAATAACAAATATCTCAAAGTTTCACTACAAATTTGAATTGCAACATGATGTAATAACAAAGAACAATCACAATAATATCCTCATTGGTAAGAATATAGATAATGTGAATATCACTAATACTAACATTTGAGTAATTTCAGTACCAGGTTGTTGGTGTTAAATAAGTTAGTAGGTGTGAAATTTTGATACAATAGTGATATTATAAATGTAAGTAGCATGATTTATGGTTGGTAAAATTATTAGAAATAATAGAAAATATATATGTGGCTCACGAATAATGATGTTACTTGTAAATTTAGAGTTGGGAATGCTATCTTTAGTAAAATATGACAGGATAATATTAATTATAGATACTATGGGTGGCAATAATATTGAACCTGGTCCTTATAAGGAAGGTATTGAGAAGAAAAATATTAATATTGAGTGTTAGAGGTAGTATTAAATTATAATCTTTACTTATCAAGAAATCAATATTGTCGATATTAGTAATGTTAGTGAATATAAACATTAAAAAGGAATGTTAAATGCTAATGGTAATCATGATTTTAATATAGGTTTTATTAAGATCATTGCGATTAGACATATTTAATGTTCATCTCTCATTAATATGTTGCTATGTTCACGCGGGGTTGGATATTATTAGTAGTTATACGTGTTTTTTAAAAGGAAAATTTATGGTTGTGTATTGTTTGCGTGAAATTTGGGGCATGAAAAAACACTCAGTATGCATACTTAGCACTGTTTGTTAGGTCTAAAGATGACTTTTCTTCATATCAATATAAGTTTTAGTCTTCTCATCTTTAAAAGGGTGTTTCAACACCATTTTTGAGGTCCTGGAAAATGGTTATGGGTAATCTGAAAGGAATTTGGGGATTGATCTGATTGCTTATGTGGATGCAGTCGAGAATTATATACTTTTTTAATAACATTCCATACTTTGATCTGAAGCATATGTGAAGACATGTTTTTAGTTTTTTTCGTCTCCATTTCATGATACAATATTTTTTGAATAGAATAATCAAGGATTGTAAAGCGCATCAATGCATATTTGCTACATTTGCGTTATTTTCACTATTAATCTTTGCTCAAGGAGCATTATAATTTATTTCATTATAAATAATAAAATTGTGGTTGTCACAAAGTGTATTTTGAATTAGGATCACATTGTTAGCCTTTTGTAGGTCGAATTGTTACACAATAATTCCCAAGTGACCATTGAAGTATATTGATATGTTATGAAATGAATATGCATGTTGTAGTGAATGTTTTGTCCTAAATAGGCACCAATCAGTCTAGTTTCTATCATTACCTCAAAATTGATCTTAAATTGATAAATCTTAAATCAACCATTTCATATTTTTGGATTTGTTTAAAATCCTCATATATGAAACAAAATGACCACAAGGAGATTATATGTTTTAAAGATGCAAGTCACAAAATCCTTGTCATAAGTATATTAGAGTTAATTTCTAGGTGTTGAATCATAGATTTTTAGTAAATTTACACTCAATGTTCTAAAGGGTAACCCACCTAGGTTTTGCAAAGCCTAAAGTGCAAGGAGAAAAGTGTGAAACCCATCTCCCATTCGTTGGCCCAATCTTTCAATGTTTTTAGAAGGATAAGTTCTATCAAGTCTTTAGGGTTTATTAAATCATATATTTTTGGGAACCAAAAATCTAGCGACTTTGATTAAATACATTAGAACCTGAAAGGAAATATACATCCACCCAAGATAATTTCCACATAAGAGAAATAGAGAAATCTATGCAAACAAGTATTCATAATCCATATGCAAAAGAATATACAACATATCATCAAAGATTACACAATATATACCTTGGGAAAACCCTCAAGAGGGAAAAACCTAGCCTCTAGAAGCATTCATCACTCATGTATTATTCAACAAGAACATCATTACAATACATCTTCAGAGTCCTCCATGAACACATCTGAAACATCAAGCCTCTCCAATGCATCCTCCATGTGTCCAAGCATGTAACCACACATCCCATGCCATGGTTCACATATGCACTCTTCAGAAGAAGACTCAAAAGATCAACAAGCCAACCTTAGACAACTACCCATGTGTTTGCTTTTATAGAAACAAGCTCACACAAAACTACCAAGTGGTAAACAAAAAAAAAAGAAACTACCAAGTGGTATTACATAAAACCATGTGACTAATACCATGAGCTTACAAAACCATTAACTCATTTAATATTGGTACTAAGTTCTCCAAATATTAAATATTATTCACATGTGCAACTCCACATTAAATATTTAACCCAATGTTACATACAACTCATATAGTAGCCCCAAGAATGCTAGACCCATGTGATGCACATATCACTAGATTCCGTAGATGCACCACATAATAAATAAATAATTACATTATAACATTATGCAAGGTGGACAACACACCTTTTCCTAACAAAACCCAGATGTTATAAAGTTACATTGAACCATTTGAGTCACCACTAACAAATTGGAAATTCTACTAGGGAGTTCAATAGTCTATCATAGGTCAGAGTTTGAATTATTTGCATCCATTTTTTTGTAGTAGTGCTGTGAGATCTATTATTTTGCTTTCCCTTCTTAGGGTGGCGTCTAGATCAAAGGTTAATTAGTGAGATTGTATAAATAGCATCAAACATGGATTATAAGAGATCTCAATTTCAAAATGATTCACATAAGAAATTGGCAAGAGATTTGCAAAAAGATAAACCAACTTGGAAAGCTAATAATTTAGGTAGGCCTTCTACTCCTAACTCTAGTTCCTCAAAGCATAAGGAAAATGCTAGTGATAAGAACAAATCTTTATTTGGACTATTAATGAGCCTATTGATAGACTAGGGTTAGACAAAGATGATAATGCTTGGATGAGACCTGAATATCATAGTCCTCAGTAGTATTGAAAAAGAAAAAGAAAGGTTACAAATAGAGAATGATACCTATGAAAGATGATTTTCTCAAGTAAATCCCCTGACAACCAACCCCAAGGATAATGAATTTTCTGATCATGTCTTGTCTCTTGTAAAGTAAGATGGAGGTCATTATTGGTATAAATATATTGTTACAACTAGATTTGCAGAGTTGAGAGATGGTGTAGAGACTAAAGATAATGAAGATTCACCAAAGATAGTTGGACTTGAAAATAAAACTGAAGTTTCAAGGGAAGCAAAGCTTTTAGAAGGAGTAAAGTAGCTCAAGATTGAAGTGGATAGGTTGGAGGCTCAAAGGATCCAAGATGATTTGAAAAGAAGGATTGATGCTTTGAGATATATAAATTAGCTTGGAAATTTTGCTCAAATAGTGAAGTCATCTTAGAGTGCTCAAACTATTAAAGTTAGAGGTTTAGCCCCACAACAAGGATCTAAGGTAAATGCTAAATGATACGGTTCTAGTGGATGACAAAAAATCCAATTGGTGGAGGTAAGGGTTAGGCTCCTATTAGACCACCATTAATTTTAGAAAGATACAAATAACTTGAATTCATTGGGATTCCTGGGTACCCAAACCTAGTCCCAACTAAAGTAAGGATTTCCTTAGATTTTCTTAAAGACACTGCATTATATAGTGAAGATCATATGAAATAATTCATAAATTTAATTGATGACTTTGATATTGAGGATGCGGATGTCGTCATGAAATTATTTGTGGAGTCTCCAATTGACGAAGTGAGGGATTGGTACATAACACTTCTTGCAACAAGCATTGACTCATGGGTTGAATTTAAAAGGATATTTAGATAAAAATATGGTGACAAGACTGATCCAGGGTTCAATAGATGAGTTTACTAATATCACCAAAGGGTCAATCGAGTCTATGCTTGATTTCAATGCAAGGTTCACCAAGGTAATGAATAAAATCCCATATTACCTTAGACCTAATGAATCTATGTGTTTAGTTTTATATTGTAATTCATATGATCCTAAGATGGGCTATTAGTTGAGAGACAAAGAACCTCAAACATTGAGGGATGCATACAAGGTGTCTTCTCATATAGAAAATAATAGAAGAGTGTCATATAAGCTTTATAAGAGGGATGTCATTAAGATATTAACTAATACCTGTAAGGAGGGGATTCACTACTCTTGAGTCTCTAGGACAAAGAAGAGTCTATAGGGAGTGAATAGCCCTAAATTACCTCAAAATACAAGATCAAGTGACAAATTGTGAAATAAAGAGAGAATATTGTGATAACTTATTAAAGGAAATATTAAGCTAGAATGACAAAACTACAAATTAACAAAATCTAATAAAGAATTATAGAACACATATTATAGAAATAGGAAGATCAGGACTTACATAATCTTCCCTCAAGAGGACAAAGGTGGTTAAAGGATGACAACGTGTCATAGGTACGTCTATGCCCCATGTTGTCGCGCCTGCCAGATTAGGAGGTAAAAACGTAAAATTTTAATGTACCCAGTTCTTCAAATCTAAAAACTTACACAAAAAGGATGAGGAAAAATATTGGGGCTATTTTGGGGCTTGCCTCAATCAAACCCCTGTTTTGATGTTTTCACCTCCACGGAAAACCATATAGATAGAAATAGACAAGATGTAAAATGTAATAGACGAGGTGTGCAATAGAAACAAACCTCGTTGTGGAGGAGAAACCCTATCATGAATAAAATAGACAAGTATGTATTTCAAATAGACAAGGCAAAGTGACAAGAGAGCATTACCAACAGTTTGTGGCTCTCTCTTGGCTTGATAGAAAAAATGTTGTTTTTTTGCAAGAGAGCCTTGGCTATTGATGCTACAAGAATCCAACAGAGCTTTTGTAATAATCCCGTTTAGACAAACCCAAAATTTTGAGATTTTTTTTAAAACAAGAATTTAATTTAAGAACCATTGCACAAATAATATTAATTAGCTCACAATACTACAATTACACAAAATTAAATTCCAACATTTTTTTTCATTCAATTGAAAGGATGAGTACAACAAGAAAGGTTTGCTCACCACCCAACCATATTGGCATCATGAAGCCACGTGGACTCTAGCCAATCCCTCGAGCAAGAAAAGGGCTATCAACTCATCAAGCCCTTCTTTAGAGTTTAGGAACACTTCAATTTATTTTCTAACAACTTGTTCATGGGTATGTAGTCCTTTCTAGGGCCCCTGCTCCCAGACAGTTCCCCTAACGATTGTTACCCACAAGGAAAAAAAGGACTCTAAAATTGTTAAGATTATAACTAAGAAAGTTAAACAAGAAACATATCATATTAGAGGATAATCTAAGATACATCCCTTCCACTTCCTGATCACCAAGATCCCAATGGAACGAGGTGAGAGCATACAGTGTACAGGTTGCTTATTGTAATCAAATAAAGTTGGAAGATAACAAAAAAGCTATTGGCCATCTATCTAATAGAGAAGTTCCCCTTTTAGATCAACAAATTACTTTCCCATATTCATAAGGGTTTAGCAATAAATACATTAAACAAATTGTTTATATACCTTTCCTAAAGCAAGAATTATGATTGATCTACATACTTCTTTTCATTCAATACTTTTCCTTCAATTGAAAACATTATTCATCGTGCCAAAGACTTGAAAATCTATAAGAATGAAGTTTCCTTATTTCTCTGCATGAAATCTAATCTTAATAGATTAGATAATCATTAGACCACACTTTAGATGATATACCCATGCAAAAATAATCTTTAATAGATAAGTAACCATTCAATTCCCACCTTAAATGATATTCTCTTCTAGTAATGGTGTTCCCTATTCCACTAATGAATTTTGACAACCATATATTGGTTTGTATAGAATAACCACTAAGAGAAGTAATTAAGTGCCCATATTGGCCTAAATCATTCTTAAGTTAGGAACTAGATTATATTACTAAATAATATCACACCAATTATTATTGCACATATTAGATAGAAAGCTAAGCAAATACCGAGAATAAAACTACATCGACTCTTTCCTTACTATCATTTACATGTTATATCAACATAACGAGAATGAGAATCGATTATCAAATATAACATCAAGATACCCAAAGAAATCAACTTTAATAATGGTATATATGTGACTTAAAAATCACATTTAAGAATTCCTAAATAAATTTGACATTTTATAAATTATTATAATATAAACATAAAATTCAAGTAAGTTAATATTATGAATTATACTAGATATTAGAATTGATTATCAATAACTCAACCCTACAATATTCGTAGTAGATTATAGACCATCTCAAGTTTAAACCTATACAATATTTTTAATATTTTATCTCTAAAAAGAAACGTTCCCAAACATTTAATTCGATTTTCTTACAATCTTTATGGTCATAATAATTAGCTTATATCAGACCTATGCCATTTAACATACATCCATCTATTCAACTAGCACTTGCAGCTAGGGGAGTTGCAAGGAATACACCGATAGTTTTATATAATTTGTTGAGCATTATTGATGTTGTATCTGACACATCTTCTTTCTTTGGAACAAACAGTCTCAGTGAAGTAAGAATGGACAAGTGACAAATGAGCTATAATTTCAATATAATAAATTACAAATTACAAAAGCTAATTAGAAATAGTTGTAATTCCATTCATTTGCAAGGAGATCCCAAACATAATTGAGTGAAGGATAAAAATGAATATAGTTTACAAGAAATATATTATGAAAAATATCACATTTAATCTTTTGAGCACATTACAAACAGTAACAAAAGAGGTGAATAGTGGTTGAAAGCTAGGGATATTGTTGTTTATACTTCTAATAAGCAATTAACACATGGTTGTAGAGAATGATCACACAATATATTATTGTTTGTATATTGAACAAATTACAAATAGTTGTACATAGTGATCCTTTGTACATAGTATATTAGACGAGACTTGTATCCATAGTTCGTGTTAATACAAGTTTTGAAACAAACACAAATTACAAACAAAAACAAAAGAGGTGAACTATGGTTGGTAGCTTGGTATATTGTTGTTTATACTTCTAATAAGAAATTACCACATAGCTGTAGACAATGATCACACAGTATATTGTTGTTTGTATATTGAAAAAATTACAAAAGCAAATTACAGATAGTTGTACACAATGATCCTTTGTACACAATATATTAGATGAGACTTGTAGCCATGCAAGTGGGTTGCATTCATTAATATTGTGGAGATTGTCTAGACTGCATCTTCATGAAAATTCCATTCATCTGCAAGGAGATTACAAACAATATTGAGTGAAGGATAAAAATGGAAATAGTTTGTAGGAAATATATTATGAAATATATCATACATTTAATGTTTTGAAACATAAAATTCTGTTTTACTGATCCCCGTTTAGAGCTTTTTCAATCCCTGCACATCATGGAAAATAGAGATTATGTTATGTTAGTATTCTTTTTGTTGGGTAAATGATATGAAATTAATAGAATAGAAGGTTGTATTTGCAGTTGTCTACCTAGTGTGATTATAATGAGAGAGCTTGTAGTTGAGCTTCCTCTTTCTTCCTGATAATGGTATAAGGGTTATTTTTCATTTGGGAATAGTGGTCGAAGGAGAATGGTGGTTCTATTCGAAGATCATTTATTGATTTGACCCTAGAGATAGCTGCAAAAGTGAGCCCTTGTCTTTCGAATTTTCCAATATCAAATATTGCCTTTTTTAGTGTTAGCCCTTGAGATTTATGTACGGTTATTGCCAATGCCATGGATAGTGGTATTTTCCTATGGTTGCCAATAGATATGGGTGTGATAGGTACACATTTTGGTTCATCTGGGTTCCATGGTGGGCCAATGTTCTTCGTAGTGATCAACTATATCTCTAGAGAAGATCTCTGGTGTACTTAGTAGGAAAGGGTCATCTTGTGTAGATCGATGTCGTGTGTTGTTTCTTTCAGATGGTGTGTGTGGGTTCCATGCACTAACATATTTTTCAAAGAATTATTTTGCTTGTTGAACTTGTATATTGTTGTGCCAATCAAGCTTGTCCATGTCTGGTACATTGGTAAGCCAAAGAAAGCCATGTATGTGTGCAAAACCTAGATATTGCCATTCATATCTATACCAATAATCTATTGCATTTAAGAGATTTTGTACTACTTCTTCATGAAAGATGGTGAACCTTTGGTGCAAGTATAAGGATGTTGTGTGTGGGTTATTAACTATGTTTCCCACTTGCGTTTTGTTTGTTTGTGGTATGCATAAATTGTCATTTGGGAAAAGGCTATGTAAATCTGGCCATTTAGTATTTGCTGCACTCAATATGAAAAATAGAGTTGGTGAGCCAATTTGGTTGATCATGTTTGATAGCTCTCCTCGACACTTATTCCAGTATGAGCGTGTTCCTCTCAATGAAGAACCAAAGTGCAACATTTTTTTAACTAATTTACTGTTAGGCAATTGTTGCATATGGGTATGAAGGCTTTCAATGGTCGTTGGTATACAATCCTCTACATTTTTTTTCACAAACACTGATGCAAGTCCTTGGTTACGGTGGTGCATCATGAGGTTCAAAATAAATTACTGAAATCTTGGGTGGCTACCAAATCTAGAGTCATAAAATCACATTAAGTGTAATGTATATTCATGTAGTTCGACTTGTTTATAGCAAGGTTGCATGTGCAATGCAATGGAAGTCGGGAAGAGTGTGGGAAAAGCGATATTAAAAAGTCCCTCGATATTGTATTTGTTGATTGGTGAGGAGTCCAATTGTGGCCATGGTATGATGTCAGGTGCATCAGTGACTTGCAAGCTTTCTTTAATGATTTGTAGCTCTGGTCGGTGATTTGGAAGTCTAACCATAAAGGATGATAAATTGGTTAGTTCATTTTCTAGTTGGTCGATATCATGTAAGGGTGGTTGATCTTGGTCATGCGCTAATTCGGTTTGAATATTTATGGTATGAAGCATGTTTGAAACGTCTGTACTGGTCGATGGGAGTAGTGATAGTGAGTCAACGTCTATTTGAATGTATGTGTAGTACAAATCATGTGTGATTTTATATTTTAATGCTGCACACACATTTTCTACTTACATAGCAATCATAGTGGTTGCCTTGTGTGTGGAATCTATGAACTATTAGAACATCCAACTTTGTTATTCTATGTGGAAGGTATTTTTCTATTATTTTGATATCTTATGGGAAACTGATTGTATGACCTCTATATTTGTATTGGTCATCATGAGCATGGGTGACTTGAATGAATGGACTCACTCGTGCTATTAGCATCTCTTTTACTTGGGTTAGGTTTTTTAATTTAGGTGGTTGTTGTCCCGGGTCCATATTAGTAGATGCTAAAATGATTACCTTTTTCTTGAAAGCATCTAGTACAAATGGCACCATCAGATGTTGAATTGGTACGCATCTTAGGGTAGTGCTCACTACATACTGTACATGTTTATAAATTTTCTAGTGCATCTATCCTTTTTCGAAATCTTTTGGAAGCTACGATGAAGTTGTTATTTTTTTCTAGTAGGGTTGTTGTTTGAGTGTGAATGGTTTGGGTTGTGTCATGGGAAGTCATGTGAGAATTTCTTGGTCCAAAATTTCTTGGGTGGTCCATGGATAGGATAGATTGTTTCTCCATTCAGCGCATGTGACGTCGAATACTTATTTCTTCTTTATGGTAGACATAGTAAGCTTGGCTTCTTTTGCGAGACTTTAACTTTTGGATTTTCTTTTGATCAGATCCATTTGGATCATTTGTAGGGCTGGGGTTGGCCATCTAGAAAGCATAATAGTAGGTCTTACTATTGATGGAAGCTATAATAACAATGAATGCAAGTGGAGAAGATTAATTAGATGAAATTGTAAAAAAATGAGCTTGAAACATGAGGAAAATATATGGTTAGTGTTATGATAATAGATAACAACATTGAAAAACAAAATTGAATATAGTTTCATATTCTAACTTTTATAAATTATTCAATGTAGCACAGGTCAAATTCAAAAGTGAATTGAGAGAAAAAAATACATAGTATTAAATAATATCAACAAAATTTTGTACAAATTTTCAAGTGCTTGCAAGCAACAACTCATAATTTGCAGATAAAACTATACACAACTCTATAATTATTTACACAATTCTAAGTGTAAGGTTGTATTATTTACATGGTATTTTAGTAGTATTGAAAATGTACTTTTCATGCTTCTTGTAGGAATGCAAAATACAACCAACTGTGCATAAGTTGTTAGAAGACGTACTTAAATTTTGTAAAGCATGTTATATATACATATTTACAAATCCAAAGTATTCTAAAAATCACTTAAGTAGCTATAAAATGTTGTTCTAATGTAGAAGGAACTGCCTTGTGAATAGTAGTCATCGACATGTAGTTCACGAAGGAAATTGCAGAAGGAAGTCAACTTCTCGCAAGTTGAATGGAATTGATGTAATGCTATTTCCATTGATTGAATGTCGTATTCCTTCACACTTTGAACATTTTCAACAATGCTCTTTGCTTCTTGTATCAAGTCTCTGCAACTAATTGTAATGTTACTTGCAAATTCCTATATAGGACCTGTAGGAATGCCATTTGAATTCATCGATGAAGATGAATTGGTAGAGAGAATTGGGGAAATCTTACTACTTGAGATTTCTATAATATATTTGGGTTCATGAGAGTTGTCCATTGCCTGAATGAAATAAAATTGTACAAATTGTAAACAATATACGATCTATGTATTGATTCATAAGCTATCTACAACTTCCCTTGTGAAAGCTAACTATTTTGTTCATAAAGTTAAAAAACACTATGTAAATTGACATCTTGCTATCTCTGTTTTAAGTACTAACTCATAGCTTCTTCTTACCTCTTTTATGAAAAAAAAAGAGACAGTAATCTGTGGGTTCTCTGCTGTGTTATGCTTCTAAGTTTAAGTTTTTTAATCTCAAAATGTTTTTGTTGAGACCTGTGGTTAATGTATATGATATTACCAATTGTTCAAATTCATTGATAATGTATGGTCCCCAAGTTAGAGATAGTAGCATGCCTTGTGTCAGTGGTCTTGATTTTGGAGACCCTTTCCGAAGGCATGTTCAATGCATTGAAAGTGTGTGGTTTTTTCACAAACTGAATTTATGTGCTAAATAGATTGTTTAGATTTCTTTCTCTGTATGATGGTCTCCGTATTGATTTTAGTCCTATGCCAAAACTTCCAATACAAATCACATCCATATAATAAGCTGAGATACTATTCTTCATAAATCATATCACTAATCTATACTCAAAGTTGACATAATATTATTTAATTTTCATTCAGTTCAGTATAGTGAAATGTCCCCTAGTTGTAGTTTCTATTTTTGTTTATCTTCAGGAATCTAGTGTACACTTCGCATTAACAAATCTTTACCCTTTAGCACTAATTTTTTTGGTCTTGGTTAGTAATTTTTTTTTGTTCATAAATTCCATTGTTCTGCAAACACATAAATGTCATTTCAAATTTTTCAAGATGTAAGTCAACTGTACTTGATACATTAGTGGAAAATATTGTTGCTTTGCAAAACTTTTGTACACAGTTATAAAGTAACCTTGTAATAACAATGTACAAGTATTGTAGCTACAATATTAAGTATTATAAATTCATTGATAGTGTATGGTCCCCAAGTTAGAGATAGCATGCCTCGTGTCAGTGGTCTTGATTTTGGAGAACCTTTCTGGAGGCATGTGATGCATTAAAAGTGTGGTTTTTTCATAAACTAAATTTATGTGCTAAATAGATTGTTCAAATTTATTTCTCTGTATGATGGTCTCCGTATTGATTTTAGTCCTATGCCCAAACTTCCAATACAAATCACATTCATATAATAAGCCGCGATACTATTCCGAATAAATCAAATCACTAATCTATACTCAAAGTTGATACAATATTATTTAATTTTCATTCAGTTCAGCACAGTGAAATGTCCCCTAGTTGCAGTTTATATTTTTGTTTATCTTCAAGAATCTAATGTACACTTTGCATTAACAAATCTTTACCCTACAACACTAATTTTTTTGCTCTTGGTCAGTAATTTTTTTTTCATAAATTCCATTGTTCTCCAAACATAGAAATGTCATTTCAAATTTGTCAAGATGTAAGTGAAATGTACTTGATACATTAGTGGAAAGGCTTGCTGCTTTGCACGATAGACTATGTCAATGAAAATAATAGTTTGTATATCTTTTCCATTAATTTTTTTGTACACAATTATGAAGTAAGCTTGTAACAATGTACAAGTATCATAGCTACAATATTAAGTATTATCTATATTTGACATGTCAGAGAGTCGTTGTAGCAACAACTTATTTTCCTCTTCAAAATATAATTTATCGATTTTGGTGATTGTTGCTTTTAAGCATCTTTGACCACCAGTTTGATCAACTGCATATGAAAGGGTGAAGAGATGATCTTTGAAGAACACTTGTTTAATTAGGGCTGCAAAACTGATTTTTGCTTTGAGGTTGAATTGCAACATATATAAATCCTTCATAGAGATACCAAGAAGGCTGGTGGCTAAATCTTCGAAAGAAACAACCCACAATGTTCCAGTATGGTCTGCTAGCTTTATTTGAAGGATATACTTGTAATTAGAATCTGCCACTGTAACTTTACATTTTGAGCAATACCATGACTCATTTGCAACTTGCTCAACTCTTTTTTTACATTGTTTTCCTTTTGTGACAAGGTGACAAGATGGATAGAAAAAATAATTTGATTTGATAAATTGCATGGTTGCTTTCAAGATGCATTGGGCAGATTGGTTCATGTGGGAAAAATGTTCTTCAATATCAACAATTGTCTTTCTGGTTATTACGAGGGGCACATGCACAAATTTTGTACACGATGAGAAAAGAGCAGTTCCATTCTTTGAGAACCATGATTTTAGTTGTTCTGTTTCATCTATGATTGGATCAATGAACAATTGTGTGCTTGCCAAAGTGCTTATCACTTTTCCATTATATTCTATGATGTGTCCATTTTTAATTGCAAGAACAACAACAATATGTGAGTGGTACATCTCTTGGAGTTATGCGCCTTGTTTCTGAGTAGTTGGACCCCATAGAGTCACATTAGTAGTAGAGGAAGTCATCAATTAGCTTAATGGCCCTTCTAAAAACTTCCGAACCGTCTCTTCTTCTTATTGTAGAGTTGGGTTCAATACAAACAACAATTTCAATAACATCAACAAGGGAATTGTTGGTGATGTGGAGAATGTCGACGAGGGCCGTGAAAGAAAATGGATGCTTTGGAATTGCAAGATCATTTTCAGAGGGTGAAACCTTTGAATCATCCTGTAGAAAAATCTCAAGTTGGCTATTGAGTTTGTTGTATAATTTATTAGCTGATTTAATAGTCCCCCCATTTATTGTATAAACAACTCCAACTTCAACATTCTTGTAATGAAGATCTGCCACCTCGTTGAAGGAAGTGACACATATCTCAATACCATCACAACCAATAATGTCAAAGGAGAAAACATGTCCTTGCTCCTTTTGAGTGTTGAAATCGTGCATTTCTCTTTTCATTGTCACACGACCCTTGATAAGCCATCTTATTTGAAACAGGTTCAAATTTTTGATGGGAGTAATGATTGGCACACTTTCTTTTGTCTAGTGGGATGAGCTTATTCCAAAGAGGGTTCTTCGGGGATTTTTGTTTGGTATAGTGTCTTTCTTAGGAATATTTGTGGTTGGTTCAAGTGGGTGCATGACATGTAAATGGTGGTGTGGCTCATTTAACAAATACATTGGTTGACCAATGATATGGTGGTGTGAACAAGTGATTTTTAGCTCTGAGATGAAAATCCATCAATATACTGAAAATGAGTAAGTAGGATGAATAGTATATTAGAAGTCAATAAGAAATCATCTAATCACAATCTCCCACCTTGACATGGAAATAAGAGGGCAACTATATGCTACAAGAAGAACTATAGTTTCCTTTTGGATTTCTTCCAAAGCAATGGAGGTATTGTATTTCTTCGGAAGAGCAGCCTTTTTCTTATGAACTCCATAAGATAGATCTATTTTGTATCAGGTTGTTGATGCAATGCCATGGCCAAAGCTGGCTATATCTATTACTTGGAGGTATGGTTGTAATTTACAATTGCCATCGTTGAACATTGTGATTACATTGGCAGTGTGTTGGAAATTTTGCTTTTCCCCTTGAACAGATTCAATTGGAACATTCGCAAGTGTGGGGCTTGCCATTTGGAAAGGAAAATATTAGGTGATGTCATCTATTTGAATTTCGCTACAGCAAGAACATAGTGGAGTTCACATCGAGACACCACATAGGCTAATGTTCATAGTGAATAATCACTTAATAATGACAAGACAAACTTCATGTGAACTTAACAATGAAAAAAGATAAAACTCAATCTACCTCATCAACCATACTATGTATTAGGACACCTATAGAAGAGTACAATGATAGATAAATTCTCACGCTAATGTTCATAGTGAATAATCACTTAATAATGACAAGACAAGCGTCATGTGAACTTGAATGGAGACGAGGCACCTACAGTGTATCTAGGTGCTTCCAAGAGTTAAAGATTATTTTTTTATGAATGCGAACAAAATGGTGTTTATACATTTGAAGTTAAGGATTAGATTTTTATGCATCAGAGTAGAGATGGATTTAATACATTTAAAGTTAAGGATTAGTTTTTCTTATGCAGAGTTAATATATTTAAAGATAAAGATTAGTTTTTTATGCATACTAATAGAGATGGAGTTAATACATTTAAAGCTAAGGATTAGTTTTTTAATGCATAATATTTATTTATGAAGGTTAAAATTTTATAATGAATCTGAATTTTTAAAAATGTATATGTATAAAAAATTTGTTTCTTATACACAACCTCCAAATATCCCATTTATGTGAAGTTATATCCCATTGAAAGGATCTTATTTTTCAAGATGTCTATTGGCTAATCCATTGTAAGTTTTTACTTTTCATGCTTTCTTCACAATGAATCTTATTGGAAGAGGGTGTAGCAGATTTGGGAGTTGGCCAAAAGCATCAACAACATCCTATGTGTTGGCATTGGGAAGACCACATGTCAAAACTAATTTTGAATCCTTGCTTGTTAGTTACATATATAAATGTTTATTAAGCGCATTAAGAAATTACTGCTACACAATAATCTAGATGGAGTAGAATATTAAGTGAATGGTTTCTTAAATTATCACTTGGAGCATATTCACCAGCTAATGGATAGCGTGTAGAGAGTTCACAAGGCTATGGTGGAAGTAACAACCAGACTCAAGGTAAGACTTAATACCAATGCTTGTGTTATTCCTCCTAGATGCTGTGATTTAGAGTTAGTGGATGATTTGGTAGTCCCCCCTCTTGTGAAGAAGGGTCAATGGCATGAGTTGTGTGGATTTGGGAGCCTATGTATTTTTCCCACTTAGTAGGCATAAGGAGGTTGTGGTAGTTTTCCTCCATGTGGCCTAAAATATATGCAATGTATATGAACACAACAATATAATAGTATTATGATTTCTTTCTTTTGATAAAGAATACATCTGATTTCTCACAATGGTTAGTGATATCTAATTTAGTCTATGAATAAAGTTTTGCGCGACAATAGATATTGTGTGTGGAAAATATGTGTAAGTGAAATAAATAACAACACACCTTGATGAAACATTATTAGAGAATTCAAACAAACAAATTTAATTTAATTGAAACATAATGGAATCTCTAAAATCGTTCCATTGCTCTCTAACTCCAAGGATTTACTAAATCAAAGTGGCTCTCAAACTGTGTGCACTGTGATTGCTAAAATGACAACCTAGAGAATGAGAATGATGATATAAATGATGTGATATGATAAGATGATTGATAATGAAAGATGTGATAATGATATGCTATGTTGTGATGCTGTGATATGATATGAAATGATAAACTAAGATGCAACTAACATGATATGCTATGACATGATTATAATCTAATATGATTGCTAAGATGATTCTATTTGATAATTGCTAAATATTGTATGCTAAATGATCTAATATGATTCCTGCAGAGTAAAATTACATAAAAGTGGGGATCCATTTCCTGTAGCAAGAGATTGTTTTTATAGATTTTCAAAGACAATTCTTGGTGTGGCAGCAAGCAACAGTTCAGATTTGATCTGGATAAATCAATGGTAGAAGATGAAGAATTTGGTGAGGAAGAAGGGGAAATACTTTCTCTCAGCAAAACATTGTGGAAAATGATTAGGAAGAAATTGTGGATCCGTGAAGCCAACTATTTCCAACTGTTAAAGTTTATTTCAAAATTGGTTGGAAAGATAAAGTAAAATTGAATGCAAGTTGGAGCTTTCAACTTTATTGAGAGAAAAGTTGTAAACATGTGCTTAATTGGAAAAGCACAATTGAATACAACTTGAAGCTTTCAACTTTGTTGAGAGAAAAGTTGTAGACATGTGCTCAATTGAATATTTGATTTATTCAATTTTGGAGGGAATATATATTATTAAATAAAACAATTGAAATTTTGTTTATTTAATAAAAGGGGATGATAATTAAACAAACTATGATATTTAGTTTATTTAATTAAGATGAAAGAATTGGACAATTAAATTAAAACAAACTATTGAATTTGTTTATTTAATTAAGGTAGGAGAATTTGATAATTACATAAAAACAAACTATTGAATTTGTTTATTTAATTAAGATAGAAGGAAATAGAATGTGAACTATATAAATAAATATTTCTATTTATTTATAAGTAGATGAATTAAAGGTTAATTAATCAAATATTTGTATTTAATTAATCGGTTTTATCCAAACCATTTTTAGGTGTATACATTTTTCCCATCTTTCAAGTGATGTGTTTACACATTTCTTCAAAGAATTAATTTTGTTGCTAGTGTGTGAGAAAAAATTTCTAACATGCCCCAGACGCTAATTTTTGAGTAATAACGAATGTATGCCCCCTCGGGAGATAAATCGATGAATTTTTGAATATTTTCAAATTTTTATGATTGTATGATAAGTCAATTTTGATTTGATATTGAAGCAATTTATCTCCGAACAAATGATTTTGAAACTGCCCTTGTGATGAATGAATGAATTAAGCCCTTTTTGGTAAATAAAATAAATCAATGCTATAAAATCCCACTTAATTAGCCCTTAAAAGAGTAAAAAGGTGATTTAGAATCTCATTTGTGCATTTGATTTTGAAATTTGATAGTGATTAAGCAATTTGTGCAGTTGGAGAAAAATGGTGATTCCCTACCACACACATCGATTCAAGCGAATGTGACATCATAACCGCCTGACAATGTATAGACCTCCGGTACGTACCCCGATAAACCTCCTCATAATTTGTACAATTTGATTTTCCTGCATTTTTCTTGTTTTGAATTCGGTTGTAAATGTTTGAGCGCATTGAAAGCCCGATGTAGCACATATAATCACTGTTTTAGCACATACACTTGTTGTGCGCATAGAAGTAGAATTTTACCGCATAGGTATATGATTTTAGTGCATAGATTTTGATAGCACAAGCTTGAAAGCCTAGATTAGCGCATTGATTGACTAGAATGGCACATCAACCATTATGGCGCATTGAATATTTGTTTTAGCGCAATAGTGGACTGAAATGGTGCATTGACATATTTTGCGCATTGATAGTCTGTTCCGGTGCATCAACTGCTTGAAATGACGCATTGACCTTTTTAGCGCATTGATAGACTATTTTAGCGCATCTAAGTCAAAATGTTTTGTTTTGTAGTAAATTCCTTGATTTTGATGTTTTTCGATCTCGTCAACCTTTGATTTGATTTTGATAGATTTAGTGGTGATTGATCTCATGATAGGTGAGATTCAATGATTGATTGATGATAATTGACCTCGTGATAGGCAAGGATCAATTATAGTATGATTGATTAACCTCATGATAGGCGAGGTTGAATGATTGATAAATTGATTAAAATCATGATAGGCAAGGTTGAATGATTGATAAATTGATTAACCTCATGATAGGCGAGGTTGATTGATAGATTGATGCTCACGAGATTTGATCAAAGTCTCACTAGAGCTGATTGGCTGATTGATTTGAAAAGTTTACTGATTTGTGATTATAGGAGCCTTTGGTGAATCTTCAGATTCATGAGCGTTTCCTGAGGAATTTTGATTTGATACCTCAGCTGACACAACCTGATATAGGTGTTATTTCACATTGCGGTTTGTCCTCTTTATTATATATGCCCCAGATTAGGATTAATCGGGAACTCTTGACAACCCTAGCTGAGAGGTGGCATAGTGAGCATAACACTTTCCACGTTCCTACCGGTGAGATGATAGTGACTCCGGAGGATGTGTACTGTATATTGAGGATACCTGTGGTTGGAGAGCTTGTTCTGTATGATCATACTGAGTAGAGAGGTATCAATGCCTTGCGCAAAGTGTTTGAGGATGATAGGATTTGTGGTTATGAGATTCCCTAGAGGGAGATGGTGGATGCATATGCTACACTTCCATCCACACTTGTTGGTTTCAATAGAGGTTTCTTATGTACTGACTGTAGGTCGAAGGGAATTTCATTTGGATGGGGTCGGATTTTGGAGTAGATGATCATGCAGGGCACTAGATATGCTTGGGGCATGTGCATGTTAGCCCATTTATACCATGATTTACACAAGGTTGTGTATCTTAGAGGATGCAGTTTGTCGGCCAAAGTGACACTGTTACAGCTATGGGAATGAGAGCATATTGCCATCATGTGTCCCATTGTAGATAGACAACGGCTAGTCGGGAGACCCTATGTTCATGGTTATACAGGTCCAGTTGTCCAACATAGGCTGTGCAAATTGGAGTACTGGAGGTGGATTTTGGATGATCTAAAGGCAGTTGTATGGTGACCTTACATTGGTTGTGAGGTGTGGGCAGAGGATGATACTGAGATTCCATATCTGTTCCAGTCAATGTACCTAATCGGGAGGACCCAATTTATCATTAAGAGGTTTTTGTTGAGGAGGGTGATGTGACAGTATGGTCATTTACAGGGTATGCCTCAGGGTGTCATGCATTATGCACGATGAAAAATGGATGCTTCAGAGTGGGGGCCCACCCTATCATTTGACGTTGCAGTGGAAGAGTATTAGGGTTTATAGCCGATTATCTAGGATTATCATCTAGAGGTTGTTGAGGCCGGGATATTCGAGGAGTATGCTCAATACCTGTTTCTACATCCATTCCCATAGATACAACCCAAATGAGGTGATGCCATTATTGGATGAGGAGGAGAGGGAAGTAGTACATGGTCATAGATGAAGGAGGAGAGATGGAGGGGTTGGGGAGGAGGAGATGGTAGGGGGTGAGGTGGTAGAGGAGGATATGGAGAGTAGTGATGATGATGACGATGACGATGATGGAGATGATGGAGATGGGGGTGGTGGCAATAGAGGTGGTGGTAGAGGTGGTGGCAGAGTAGCTTTTGCTATCAATGATGTCATGGTGCCTTGGTGGAGGAGGTATTTGGTGGTTGCGGTCCAACAACGTGTATAGATCAGATTACCCTCACAACAATAGAAGATGTAGATAGCTGGCCTATAGGTGCAGGTTTAGACTCTACAGGGGCAGTTAGCACAAGTTCAAGCATTGCTTACTCAGGCACAGGCACAGGTTACCACTCTGACAACTGAGAGAGATGCGGCTAGATGGTGGGCGAGCAGGCAGTGGCATTATCTGATAGATTGCAGAGAGTGGCCGAGGGGACCACCACTGGGGACATGATGAGAGAGGTGACACGAGTTGCTAGAGAGGTCGAGTATTACAAGGGCCGATATCATGCAGTTGTGTTGGTAGAGCAGAGAGTCAGCTATGTTGAGTCCAGATCAGCACGTAGCGACTCTCGAACCACCAGTATGGGTGTGTTACATCCACCACATAGAGATCCAGGGCTAGACCCAGGTACAGGTGCAACAGGTGCAGGTTTAGCGAGGCCAACGAGGTATGGGGGGAGCACCTCATAGCTTCCATGATCACATCTTGATGTATTTGAGACCTTTGATGATGTACTCTCCAATTTTGACTTATTTCCATTTGGATATTGTATCTCTTGACATTATTCAGACATCCTTGTATACTTGATATTATTATTTTTGAGATTTATATGATATGCAGTGGATTATTGATCTATATGTGTTATATATGATTCATGTTGGTGTCCTATGATATATGTATTTAATTTCCATTCTATATGCCATGTGATGTTATATGATGATGATGTTATGAATATGCATTGAGGGATTTATTATGTATGGATGCAATGGTAAAATGATGTTAATATGAAATGCCATGAGATGAATGTGATAATGTAAATGATGTGTAATGCAATTAGTTTTTGATATTATCTTATGTAAATATGTATGATCTGATGCATGGATAATTGTATGATATGATAATACCATTATATGCATGATTTGTTTTTTATATTTTTCTAATGCCAAATAGATGATGTGGTGTATACATGAATGATATGATAATGCAACTAGATGTTTTATGCAAATGATAATGCGACTATGTGAGAATGATAATGTTTTTGTTAATGTCAAGTATACTCAGTCCATCAAATGTTAGGTAAACATTGCTTTTGAAATCTTTTCCAACCTTGATACAATCTATTCTGCAAATGCTAAGCTAATCATGAATGCAATTGAATTTAAGTATGCAAAGCTACATATGCAAATTTGTCATCTTAACAATCCATTATTGTGTTTTTAATCATCATCGATCCTTTAAAAATGTTGAAAGTAAGTACAAGCATCGATGGTATAAGATAGACCATGATGACTTGAGTACTTCTTTCATGATTTTTGATATTGCAAGTTAACAAAAACATCTAGGTATAATTAAACCAAGACGACTTGAGCATTTCTTGCGTAAAACAGACAAGAATCAATCATGTTCCTATGAAAATTTTGAATGTCATCAATGATACTTGGTAGAGCACGTCGCACGACAATTCAAATAAGAATAATGATTAATTCACAGACAACAGACAAATACAAATCATACTCCTTCCTTGCTTCTCTAGTTCAATACATCATCGAGTTGCTCCAAAGATATGATAAAAAAAATCAAAGTACAACATTTGAACATTCAAGCCAAAGTGGTAAAATCATTATTCAAAAGAATATCATCCATTTAAATTTGATTGATTGATTCAAGTTGTTTGATTGGATAGTTTTGATCTTGTGATGATTGCTGATTTGTTCAATGTTGAGCTTCCTATGATCAATGTTTGTGGTCATACTACTATTTTCCTGTTTGTTTTAGCCCATAGTTTATTTCCCCTAGCGAGTTCAAGATTTTTCCCCCAAGCTAGGGTGAGACACGACCGCATTGCTAGAATATGTACATGAGGTTCTTTGATGATAAGCGAAATGATGGAAAAAATGATCGATTTAGATGTGCTCAAAGAGATGGAACAACTGGTTTAACACAAATAGTGCATGTTGCCAGGTTTTCACTACTTGTTTTTATAACACTTTTTAGATTTTATGATAATTTTATTTTATTTTAATTTTTTCAGAACGTTCATCATGCACTAGATAATTCAAGTATAGAAATTTCTAAGGTGGAAACTGTTGATAGGTTCATCAAACAAATACTTTTCAGGTGTAGACAATTTTCAAGCTCCTGATCCATAGACTAATATGATGACAAAGGGACCTATCCAATTTGGTTCATACTTACCCTTCTTTTCACGATCTTGTTGATTGAGAGGGTTTTCCTTTAATACCAAGTCACCTACCTGAAATTCCCTTGGTTTGACTCTATGATTGTAGCTTCTGGACATTCTCAATTTGTATGCTTTCAAGTGATCCACAACTTGCTCATGACGCTCATCTAATAGTTCTAGTTCCTGAAGTCTAGACACTCTATAGTCCTCATCTGATATGATCCCTTTTAGTGAGACACATAGTGATGGTATTTCAACCTCAAGGGAGAATAGCCTCTGATCCATATACCAAGCATATAGTATAGCTCCTATAGGTGTTCTGATACTAGTTCGATATGCCCACAAAGTAGGATTTAGTTGAACATGCCAATCTCTTCCAGCATCGTTGACCGTTTTCTTCAAGGTTTTGAGAATAGTTTTGTTTGAGGCCTCTTCCTAGCCATTTCCTTGAGGATAGTATGATGTTGAAAAGCGATGCTGGATATGGAACCGCTCACACAGTTCTTGGATATATTGATTCTTAAAAGGTCTACCATTGTCGGTGATGATGGACTGAGGAACACCATACCGACATATATGGTAATTTAAGATAAAAGATAAAAGATTGTTTTCCTTTTCAGATATGGAACATGGATATCTTGCAAACAACCTTCTCCATCTTTGCAAAAATGAGAGAAATGTTTCACCTTTATTTTGTTTAGTATTGCAAAGATCCTTCATTGTGATATCATGTTGTATATTGTAGGAGTATTGAGTTATAAACTTGTTAATCAGATCTTCAAAAGATTTAATTCCTGGAGTTAATTTAGAGAACCACTCCATACATTGTCCACCTAAGCTTCTTGGAATTAGCCTCATCAAGTATGTATCTTCATGAGAAAACTCTAAACTCATAGCTCGAAACTCTCTTACATGGTCAAGAGGATATGTTTTTCCATTGTATTTATCGTACTTGGGAAACTCACAGTGTTTTGGAAATGGGATCATGTTCACATTTTGAGCAAAAGGATATGGAAAAATATCCTGCAACAAGTATCTCTTAGTTGTTCTTGTTTGCATATCTTGGAATTGTTGTTGTAAGGTTTGTAATTGATGTTTCATTGCATCTACTTCATCTGTATTTTGTGATTCAGTCTCAACTCTTTTATATGTTCCTATCAGTCTATTGATATCAAAGTCCTTTGGAATTTTAACACCCAGATCAACTAACATTAAAAGATACTTTTCCCCATCCTTTTCCAGAATTTTCTCCATCAACTTATGGAATTTGGGGTCTTGTTGCACATTTTGTAGTTCTTCAAATATTTCTTCATTGTCATTTTGGTTGGATTTGTTGAATAGATTCTCCTCAATCTCATACATGTTTGTTTCCTTTTCTTGAAGTTTTAGTCTTTGTGACCTTGTAAAAACTGGCATAAAAGTGTTATAATTGTCCACTATAATTTTGATCTTGGTTTGATAAAGTGTCAAAGATGTTAACTTGAGTCAAATAGAATGATAGATTCTATTGATCAGACTAAGTTGATAAGTATGATTATACAACTTCATTTCTTGAAGTAGAATGACGGATCCTGATAATGAAACTAGGCTTGTAATCAAATTTGTTTGATTTAGACACTTTTGGATGGTAGATCTGAGTTTAATTTGAAGAATTTCACTTGTAAGGTTCAGTTTTTTGAAAGTTTAAGACTCTAGTCTGATTTGAAAAATATTTTTGTTTTGGTAAAAATTCGAGTTTTGGTGTAAAAAATGTGACAGGCAGTGAAAACAACTCTTTGGTTTTTGCTTTGGTGAATGCGCTATAGTAGTCCTCCAATACACTGAAAGAACTGACAAATGCACTAATAAACTAGTTTGATGCGCTGTTAAACAAGATGTATGCGCTAGATTGTTCCTCCTATACGCTAGACTGTTCCTCCTATGCGCCAGACTATTCCTTCTATGCGCTAAAAGATGGGTCAATGCGCTGTCAAACATATTGGATGCACTATAACAAAGAGTGAATGCATTATTCTGAAAGTTTTCAGGATTTTTGACAGTCTATTTTTCTTTTGCTCTAGATTTTGACAGTGAATTGGTTTGACTCCATGATATAAAATTCTGATTTGATGACTTAGTATATGATTGGTTTTCTTGTAAACTACAAAAATTGATTGCTTTGATTGGATAATTTCCTTTTGAATATGATTTTTACACCCAACAACAAGTTTGTAAACAATTGTTTCAATTCTACACATTAAACATATAGTATGTGTTCTAGAATCAGGTCTGATTCTTTCAATTTTCACTGGTATAACACAATAAAGATAGTTCAATCAATTTTCTATCTCAAAAGGTCACTAAAAATACCATAGACCACACTTGAAACTATGTCAGCTCACACAACCGTGTCAACCCCTAGAGGGAACCCGTGTTTTTTCCTTTCTCGAGTCTTAACCAAAAGTTGAATCCTCCACTTTTGATCAGGGTCTCTGATAGTTATATGGTGAGTGTCTTGGGGGCAGATTCTTCCCTCCCCTCGTATTGTGATATAGAAAGTGCTTAGAAACTAACACGACTAGATTCTAACTTAAAGTTCATAGATAAGGTTTTCATTCGGTGTGGCAATAGATAAACTCTAAACTCCCTCAGGAGAGACCTCCTGGAACCTTTAGAACAAAGGTTTTGGGGATGGTTATCTTGCACACTTCTGTCAAATATCAAACTTTCCCCGAATTCACTTTTGATTATAGTGGGTTGGAAAACCTATCTTTGGTCGTTCCCACTTAGGTCGCTCCCGTAGAGTGAGTACTTTTTCCCACTACAATAGGCCCTCTAAAGGTGCTAATAAAGCATGAAAATTGAGTCTAGCATTCTGATCACCCAGTGAAGGGGAGAGCATAAGCCTATCACTTCAACCACCGTAAATAGGGGGTTCAATTTTCCTTTTACTTAAGCTAGATGCTTAACTTAATAAAGGAAAGTAATAATAAAGTTCAAAACCCTGTAAACATCATTAGTAATTTTGTAGTATTTTTCTTTGACTGATGTAAATATTTCCAACAACTGTCTTTGACCAATGTACCTTGTACCTACAACACATAAAATAGAGATTAATATCCAAAATGATTCAATTTTTTGTAAAAACAGTCCAATGCGCTAAAATTTTAAGCATATGTGCTAAAACTTTGATGCACTAAAAGAATAATTGAAAGCGCTGGAATAATTATTGAATGCTCTATAACAGTGATTGAATGCGCTGAAATAATGTTTTGATGCACCAAAACAGTACTTAGATGCACTGAAATATCTGTCGAATGCACTGTAAAAACTCCCGATCACACTAAAACATAATCACGTGAAATCTGCAGTCACTTTCCAGAGAAATGTTAAGTATATGGGGATTTAGCCCCATGGTGGGTGCCAATTTATGTGTGGAAAATATGTGTAAGTGAAATAAATAACAACACACCTTAATGCAACATTATTAGAGAATTCAAACAAACAAATTTAATTTAATTGAAACATAA
Source organism: Sequoiadendron giganteum (assembly GCA_007115665.2). NCBI lineage: Eukaryota > Viridiplantae > Streptophyta > Pinopsida > Cupressales > Cupressaceae > Sequoiadendron > Sequoiadendron giganteum. The sequence goes on from CM021109.1 coordinate 15,537,729, forward strand.
TAGAATCTCTAAAATCTTTCCATTGGTCTCTAACATCAAGGATTTATTGAATCAGAGTGGCTCTCAGATTGTGTCCACTATGATTGTTAAAATGACAACCTAGAGAATGAGAATGATGATATAAATGATGTGATATGATAAGATGATTGATAATGAAAGCTGTGATAATGATATGATATGCTGTGATGTTGTGATATGATATGAAATGATAAACTAAGATGCAACTAACATGATATGCCATGACATGATTATAATCTAATATGATTGCTAAGATGATTCTATTTGATAATTGCTAAATATTGTATGCTAAATGATCTAATATGATTCCTGCAGAGTAAAATTACATAAAAGTGGGGATCCATTTCCAGTAGCAAGAGGTTGTTTTTATAGATTTTCAAAGACAATTCTTGATGTGGCAACAAGCAACGGTTCAGATTTGATCTGGATAAATCAATGGTAGAAGATGAAGAATTTGGTGAGGAAGAAGGGGAAATGCTTTCTCTCAGCAAAACATTGTGGCAAATGATTAGGAAGAAATTGTGGATCCGTGAAGCCAACTATTTTCAACTGTTAAAGTTTATTTCAAAATTGGTTGGAAAGATAAAGTAAAATTGAATGCAAGTTGGAGCTTTCAACTTTATTGAGAGAAAAGATGTAAACATGTGCTTAATTGAAAAAACACAATTAAATACAACTTGAAGCTTCCCAATTTTTTGAGAGAAAAGTTGTAGACATGCGCTCAATTGAATATTTGATTTATTCAATTTTGGAGGGAATATATATTATTAAATAAAACAATTGAAATTTTGTTTATTTAATAAAAGGGGATGATAATTAAACAAACTATGAGATTTAGTTTATTTAATTAAGATGAAAGAATTGGACAAGTAAATAAAAACAAACTATTGAATTTGTTTATTTAATTAAGATAGAAGGAAATAGAATGCGAACTATATAAACAAATATTTCTATTTATTTATAAGTAGATGAATTAAAGGTTAATTAATCAAATATTTGCATTTAATTAATCGGATTTATCTAGACCATTTTTAGGTGTATACAGATATTGAAGTTTAAAACTACAAGTAACTTTAAAAAATTGAAAAATAAACTGCTAAACAATAATTATAATGGAGATAAATGCGCATCAGAGAAAAGTACAAAATAAGACAAGCCAGTCCAGACTTTTGTAGCAGAAAATTACATGTTATCATTGCCATTAGTTACCATCAACATCGTAAGTGAGAGGATGCTATGGTTGCCGGTTTTCAAACTGTTTGCAGTATTATTTTTATGGTTGCTGGAGAGATAACAAATTCAGAGGATGTGCAGGGGACATCAGACTTAAAAAGCATATGTTATCTAAGATAGAGAATATGAGACCCTACACCCTCTGAGAAGGGAAGAATTGCACAAGTCAATTGGGGATATTTCATGTATTAAATATAAACACCAGATTCAAAGGATGTGCAGGGGACATCAACCTCAAAAAGCATATGTTACCTAAGATAGAAAATATGAGACCCTACACCCTTTGAGAAGGGAAGAAGTGCACAAATCAATTGGGGATATTTTATGTATCAAATTTCCTATCCTGGTAAATGTCTGTAAATCAATTGATTAACCCACATGCCCTAATTCTTAAAAAAATGGAAGCAAATGTAAATGGAAATTGTAGGGCCGTATAATTTTAGAAAGTTCAAAAAAATTCAAATAACCTAAAACTGCATACCTTCTATGGTGAATGATTCAAGATTCTCTAGAAATTCCCTCCTCCTGTCAACTGTGGTCGAAGAAATTGGCTTGTGCTAATTACGAAACCCTAGAGCAAAACAAATATTTTCAATATCAAACTATTACGAAACCCTACCAAAGCATTTCGATACAAAAACATGGTGAAACACGAATTAGGAAGAACGAAACCCTACCAAATGATTTCAAATTTTGTAAATTGCGTCCTGCTAATTACGAAACCCTAGGAAACCATTTACGCTAGAGCCGATACCTCAATCTATTCATAGTAAATGATACGTAAGGCTGAAGGAATTTAATAGCAAGCATTGGTCGTGATGAAGCACCTCCGATGAGGTCGTCAAGCACCTCCATATTAGGACCAGGGAGCGTGAGGTGGATTGGTGAAAACACACAGACGCACCAGCATCAGTAAAAACTCAATGTAACAAACATTGATTTTACCCTAGGTGGCCATGTTTCCCAGCGTTGAAATGTCCCCGATAAAGTTTCCCGATGAGAAAACTTGACGTGAGATAACTTCCCGGATGGAAGCTCACGCTTAATATAGCCTATCGGCTAAAATATGGGGGTACAATAATTATAAAAGGATTAGATTATCGAATCTAAATAGTCCTTCCACGTAAATTTTCACATATAAATAAATTATAATCCAATGCTATTCTATTTGGTCAAGAAAACATAATAGAGTAAATATGAGAAGCACTAGTTATATACACTATTCCCTTACTTTATTGAGATCTTTTAGATGAGGAAAGACAAACGTTACCTGTAAGAACACGATTTGAGTTACCTTCAGTACAACACCACCTCGTAGTCGCTAGATTTCATAAGCTAGGTGTTGAGATTTATATATGGAGAGAACGATATAAATATAAACTACAGAGTGGAGAATCCACATCTCAGACGATTTGCCTAAAAAAAAAAGGGTTGTTTTTCACTCATTTTTTTGCCTCTACTATTTTCCTCAAAAGTAATATAAACTCCAAAGCGACGAGCAAGGGTAGTGTTTAATTTGTATCGCCTCAATAAATGGTGTCCCAAGGAACACCTTGATCACAGTATAAACATAGGATAGATGTGTTCTAGAAACAATAGAGAAAATTCAATTTAAATTGTATTGCAAGATCCATTCCTAAAAATATTAAATTTTACCCTCTGATCGTATATTCATAGATTTAACTATGTATATTACAGATTGAATAATAGCAGAAGAAGACTCTTACCAATTCCATTCTTCCTTGAGTGATAGAAAATATCAACTCCTTGAATAGCTGTAATGATGCAACCTTTTCCTCTTACCTTTGGAGTCTGAGCAGATTTTAAAAGTATACTAAGGGCACGGTTCCATGGAGGGGGGCTTCCTAAAAAATTGGAATAGAATCTGCTGAAATATTTTTGGAATATTTTGAAGCCAGTGGTCCCATGAATTTAGTTGTGCAATTTAGCTTAAAAATTTAAGCTCCAAGATTTAAGTAGGTTGGTGGTCCCATGAAGCTGGAATGGAATGCTGTGAATAAAAAATTAATAAATAAACATTATTTCCGTCCAATTTTTCCCTGGTGGGAATCTAAATTTCTAGATGTGTGACAAGTGGTAGGAAAGTACTCTTAAGTAGGTGAGGAAATTTCTAGCCCCACTCCAATCTCACCAGTTGAAATCTTCAGCCTAAAACAGTTTGGGATGGAAAAGATTCCAATTAATTATGTAGTAGATTTTTTTTTTCCATGAGACCTCCTGGTTTCGTGAAAATAGGAGCCCAAGCCCCCCACATGGGACCATTCAGTAAACCCCTTGATCCACCATACCCTTCCCCCTTATTTTTTCTTCCTCCTTCCTTTCTAAGTGTAATGAGAACCAATCTAGTCTTATCCCCTGATCATGCAGTCATCCACCTTCCCCTTTTTCTTTTTCCTCTCCATGTTTCCCATTACCCATTAATTGTTCCATCAATCAATTGTAACTACCATTAGCACATTCAAATTCTTGTCATATAATATATTCTTTATAACTCCTACCTTCATCATATATTTTCCCTTGATTAATGCTATTTTAGTCATGAAACTTTCATAGGATATTTATTCAAGTGTCATAGTGTTGCCCATTTCCATAAATAAATTAAATAATATCCGTCTCTTGAATTTTTAATAAATTACTAATAATGGTATTAGTATTCTAGTGGAAGCAAATCAATAAATTGTATTTACTATTCTCATCCAAATATTAGAGTAACAAGAATTTAGATTTAAGGAGGGTTGTGAAAGCTTTGCTATGGAGAAGAGATATAGAAGATAATAGAGAAAGAGAGCAAGATAGAATACAAGAAGGTCATAATGAATGAGAATGGGAGTGAAAGAAGAGTTTTGTGAGGCTGCATGGGCGGGAAGAGTCGTTACACTCGTGATATGTTGTAATGACGTGTGTCATAGGCAAAGGTCGTGATATTCCCTCATTTAAAACTCAAAATTTTTGGGGATGCTTGCACACTACGCGGATGTTTGCATGTCGTGTAGAAATCCAACTCAAATTTTTTCAAGAAATGAGGTGGTAGACTGCTAATGCTTCATCATTGTCCCTTATGGAGTTGAAATCGTGAAATTATGACTCATAAGGTTTTGTCATTAATGCAACGAGGTGCCATAAATATAATGGGTTAAATGCACAAGTGTGAAATTACCACAAGGTGCAATTTTATGACAGTACATTTTTCCTCCACTTTAGTGAGCTAAATTTTTAAAGAAAAAACTACACTAAAGTAGAAGAAAAAACATTAATGTAAGATCAAAAATTTAATTTTTTTATAGATTTGCGTGAAAAAAGATACTGTAGAGGCCACAGAGGTCGAGCATGCAGATACTAGTGATGCCCCCAACATTTGAGCTCAACAAGAAACTATAGTGTCAGACATGAAGTTTCATTCTGTAAAACTCAAATTTAGGTCAGTTTCAAAAATAGGAGGAAGCTACCATGGTGAGAAGAATGCTTAATTAAATTCGGTGGTTCGAAAGAAAAATATCATGTAGAGGTGAGTATATGCCCCTCCTATTTTTTCTCCCAGTTAGGTGGGGTAAAAATAGGATGGAAGGAACATTTTCGTCACAAAAAAATGGGTGAAAATGACCTATAAATGTCTCAGGTGGGCCCATAGAAGGGTCATTTTCATTATTCACAATGAGGATTGAGAAGCTCCATGCAATAGTAGCCATGGGTGATGAGCTTGATGAGGTACAACTTTCTTTAACCCAACTAGTCATTTTGATGCATTTTTTAGATTTTTATCCTCCTTGAGTAGCACAGGCATCTAGCTAGCGCAAAGGTGTTCAGATGGTGCACTACCATCCAAACATGTCAATGAACTTCGACCACGTTGGCATCCCTCTCACGTGCTATTATCAAGAGGTGTTCAACCTCAGATGCTAGTACGTTGTGAATACGTTTGCGTGACGTGCCTTCATCTCAGAGGTATACTCAAGTAAAATTTGATGTAGTTAGAATTTTTTTAGATGATGTAGAACGATTTGACATGAATCTCGGTATGATTTTGCAAGCTTGGCCTAAGATCCATGAGCATGCTAGCAGGTCACTATTGATAGTGATGCAAGACCACATCAATGAGTTGCATATAGATGACCAGGATTTACTACGACAAGTTGGCCTTTGGTGGGCATACACCATGCTCAAGATCCATCATACACCCATATTGATGGAGCTCATTAAGCACTGGGATGCTGACACCTCCAGCTTCCACCTGGTGATGGGAGAGATGACCATCACCTTGGAGGATGTCTACCGTATCATCGAGCTACCTATCTAGGGACAACAGGTAGCATATGATGAGGTCAAGACAGCACAAAATGCCCATGACGAGCAATAGTATTGCATCGGGTGGGTGGTCCCAACATACACCACATGCCACATCTATATTAGATGGCTCGAGCAAGGGCGAGTAGTGATACCACTCATCCGTAGAGATGATTTTTATAGTCACCCTCCATGTTGCGATGGATGGGTGAGGATTTCACTTACATGGGGGCCTCGTCCATTATATTTGAGCGATGGAGGAGCAACATATAGTTTTTTCCTGGGGTTGGAGTATGGTCGTGCATCTCTACCATGACCTCATATGGTATGTATATTATGAGTACTATAACCTCACCATCTGCACATTACTACAAGTGTGAGTTTTTTAGCACATTAGGTGCATGAGCTCGATTGGGTACCCCCAAGGCTTGGTACATGGTATGCCCATGGCACACGCATACCCTTCTAGTACATAATTAGTGTTATGGGGATGTTACATTCTAGCGATTATAGTTTGATTCTTTATGGGTGTGATACATCAGATGGCATTCCTATAGGAGGATGGGGATCTAGCCCATCGACAGGCGGAAGCTGTGGAGGATGCAACACGATTGACTCTTGGCAGGGTAGTCAGATCACATTATCATTTTGTATTACTAGAATTGGGTGGCCCAACAATTTGGGTAGGTGTAGACCATCCCTTCAAAACCTCACATGTACATGCAGTTAGCGAGGAGCACAGTCTAAGTAGGTGATCATCCTTGTCTGACTATTATGGATGTCATTGTTTGTGATGATGGGTTAGACAATGATGACCAACCTCCTATCCTCGCGATCGATAATGTCGATGCCATCCATAGTTTTGTAGTGTGGCGGGAGATGACTGACCCAACCTCAATTTTCCTTATAGATGCCCCCAAAGGCAATGTTGGTGCACACAGGCTAGGAGGTGAGGATCTTAGCAGCAATAGCGATGGCGATGAGGAGGGTGAGGCAACAACGAGCGCAACGAAAAAGAGGTCGAGGTGATGATGAAGGATGTCCTCACCCCCAACAATAGTCCCTATCTCATCGGCTCTATCATCTATGGTTCAACAATTTTAAATTTTTGTTGTGTTTTATGTGGCTTAGAAGTTATTCTAAGTATTGTTGGAAACACAAGGGCAGACAACTGAGAGGGGGGGTGAACCAGTTGCCACATAAATTATACTTAATAAGCTTATTCATAGATCTGATAAATAAACATTAAAGCATAAACCATCACCACATCAGAAATACACATAACACCAATATTTTTGCATGGAAACCCTGTTAGGGGAAAAACCACGGTGGAGGTTAATCCACAAGTTTATACTTTGTTAAAAGTATTATAAATGGGGAATGCATATGCATTTAGGCACACTGCCTAGAGCTCACTGCTTAAATACAAAAAGTATTACTACCCAAAGGAAGACTCACTATCTTATAGTCACATTCAGATTTCATCTGAAGATCTTGAATTGAGAAAATAACATCTTCTAATGCCTGATTATAGGTCCGGCTAAGCACATAAACACTTTCTTCTGCTCACTCTTCTTCACACTTTACTTTTGTCTTTGAAATATTAGAACATTATTCACACACAACACACACACATATCACTCACCACTGCATTCAAATGGTATAAACAATCGATCATATATATTCGCAACTAAGGATAACATCAACTACATGTTGATCCAACAAAATATGAAATGTGTACAAACTGTCAGACCAAATCAATAAACAATTTATCAATGTGAATCAGATAATGTTGGCCAAAACATAGTAAGGACCCAATACAACATGTCTCAAACATGAAACACCTTAAACAATTATGCCTCGAAGATCCACAACACGCTACAATCACCCTGTCAGCCATGATCATGAAAAACATGAACTCACAAAAGAAAATTACCAATCACGAGCACAAAAATCAATGCGAACCAACAACACAGATAGATAATGATATAGAAACATCCACAAGTATCATGAATCACCACAGAAGCATCCACAACAACTCAAATTACTAGAATCACATCATCTTCTTTTAGGAACACAAACTAAAGCAACATAACAATTGTCAGAACACAAATACTCATAACTTTAACAAATCTTCATGTGAACCTTTGAAACTTCATGTGTATAAACTAGATAGACTTGTCAACAAACCCTTTAATCTACAACTTCTTATCATTAATATACTGATCTAGCCATCATACTGAGCTTCACTGCATCACCGACAACCTACAACTTATTTTATTACAATTTTCTCAATATCGTCGACATCTACAACCTTAAAGACATTAATGCCAATAATGTTGACATCAATGACAACCACATATCAACAATATCCAACAATCTCCCCCTTTGGCATTGATGGCAACACATGATGTGAAAAAAACCATCAATGATACTTTCTCTTAGCACTTCCCACCCCTTATATTTTGACTCTTTTCTCCTTAATTCTTTCACAGATTTTCACATGAATCGTCTCCCCCTTTGAAATCAATGACAAAGGTACACATTATATTTCTCCACACAAGCTCTAGACCACATTTCTAAACATCTGACTACTCCCCCTGAGTAGCAACCACCACAACATCAATCCGGATCACAAGATATGACTATGAAATGTACAGACTGATGCAAGTCATTGCATCTTAATTATGATTAGGAGGGGTAATCACCCCTAGCTTCCCTCTGAGATACTCAAAATTATCCTTAGGCAAGGGCTTGGTAAAGATTTCTGCAATCTGTTCATTAGTGGGAACATATGCCAATCTGACTTCCTTTTCACTCACCTTTTCTCTCAAAAAGTGAAACTTGATAGATATATGCTTGGTTTTTGAATGCAGCACCAGATTCTTAGAAATGTTAATTGCACTTGAATTATCATAGAATATAGCAATAGGTTCATCATATAGAACTCTGATATATTTCAACATCTGCTTCATCCACAATACTTGAGTATAATTGTTAGCAACAACAATGTATTATGCCTCTGTAGTAGACAAATAAATGGTATTATGCTTCTTACTTAACCATGAAATCAACTTCTTTCCCAAGAAAAATGCACCACCACTAGTACTCTTTCTGTCATCCACGTCTCCTGCCCAATCAACATCAGTAAGAGGACTCAAAGTAAGGTCATCTTCTCTAGGATACCATAGGCCAAAATCAACTGTCCCCTTCAAGTACTTGAAAAATCCTCTTCACAACTATCACATGAGATTCCTTAGGATCAACTTGAAATATTGCAACAATGCATACGACATTCATGATATTAGGTCTAGTTTGAGTGAAATAGAGAAATCCACCAATCATGGATTTGTATCTAGTCCGATTTGTTTTAGGAGAATCATCATCTTGTGTCAAATTACATCCGGTCACCATAGGTGTACCAACTGGCTTTGAATATTCCATGCCAAACTTCTTTAGCAATTCTTTCACATACTTGGACTGAGATATAAAGATCTCTCTATCTAGCTGAGTAATTTGCAATCCCAAAAATAATTTCATTTCTCCAATCATAGACATCTCAAACTCACTTTGCATCTCATCGAAAAACTTCATGCACAAAATATCATCTCCTCTAAAGATGATATCATCAACAAAGACTTCAAAAATCAAATCTTTATCATGATCAATCTTGAAATACAAGTTACTATCAGCAGTACATTTATTAAATCCAAGCTTCAACAAGTACTTGTCCAATCTGTCATACCATGCTCTTGGGGCTTTCTTAATTCCATACAATGTTTTCTTCAACCGACAAACCATATCTCCCTGATTAGTCAATTGAAATCCATCAGGTTGCTCAATATACACTTCTTCATCTAGTTCACCATTTAGAAATGCTGACTTGAAATCCATTTGATAAACCTTGAAGTTTTTGTAAGCAACATAAGCAAGAAATTGAAGGGAAAAACATGCAGGATCTAAAGACCCAAAAGTGTGGAATACATTCCCTTAACACTAATACAATAGAGGAGAAGAGCATAAACCAGTAACTAATAGCTTTCTAAAACTACTTGAGATGAATACAACAAGTAAAATAGATAATAGAATTAAGCATTCACAGATTGACACAAGATATACGTGGGAAAACCTTTTCAGTTAAAAAACCCACCACACAAAGTCAAGACAATTTGTATTACAGTTACATACAAAATACAGTCTTCTCTGATTAGCTCACAGCAGCACTACTCGAATTCTCTCACTATTACAATGTTATCTCTAACATACAGTTCAAAATATCTCTCATGCAATCACGTACTCGACTTACTTAAGTCATACATTGCATTGAATTCTGTCAACCAAGCACTGACCATCAGGTTCATGAATCTATCATCCAATCACGCAACTGATTTTCCCATACCGATCTTCCTGCATCGAGCCACCTAGGCATTAATGCCATCACCCAAATCGGGTCCTGTTCGCCACCCTGAGTCGACTTGCACCTGCTGCAATAACTATTTTGGTTTCCAACCAATTATCGCTCTGACACTGAGCCATGTGTCTACAGTTGATACGTCTACCGCTTTTGTCACAGAGTCCAACTCGATCAACCTAGTCACCGAGCTCACTGAGCTCTTACTGCGCTATCGTAGCCCTATCGAGTTCGACTCGCGGTATGGTGGTGAGCTCGACTGAGCTCACCCTGACTTCACCGAGCCCTAACAACCCTTCCTACCGTGCTACCACAGCTGGCTTTAGGACTCACTGCGATATGGCAGTAGCTGACTTGGCTGGCCACAGGCGGTCTTACTGCGGCCACCAAGGTCAGTCATTTGACTGGTTGCAGTACAGCGGTACCCGCCAGCTAGACCGCGGTACAATGGTAACTGCTTGCTAGGCCACGGTACAGCGGTAACCACCAGCTAGGCCGCTAGCAGTCTTACTGCAGCCACCGTGGTCAGTCACTTGATTGGCTGTGGTACAATGGTAATCGCCAGCTAGACGGAAAGACCGTTACAGCGGCCACCGCTGTGAGGAAAGAGACCGCACGCGGTAACGAGGTAACCACCAAACCCTTCACCATGGTACCACCGGAACATAATGGAAGACCGCCGTAGTATGGTGGTAAAGGCCGAAATGAAGCATTTTTTGCCAAGTCTTTTGTTGAAAGAGGTTCAAGCTAGTAATTGAGGCATCGTTTCTCAACAAGCTCCCACTTGATGGAGATTCCTAGCTTCCTCCAGATTCTGAAAAATTAGTGTCTGTCATAGGCCCCAAGGCCCATCAATTATGCGCACCGTCTGAACTTGTTTGTGCTAGCTGACTTTTTCAAAGCATCTGCAACATTCTTCAAGGTGTCGACCTTTTCCAGATTTACCTTGCCATCTTCAACCATATCTCTCACGAAGATATTGCACATCAATGTGCTTGGTCTTGACATGAAAGGTCGGATTATTTTCCAAACAAATGGCACTTTGACTGTCACAGCAGATTGAAATCTCCAACATTAGATCCAATTTATGAACACAAATGGTTTAACCAAATAGCCTCTTTACAGGCGTGAGTTGTAGCCATGTACTTTGCCTCTATCGTGGATAAAGCAACTACAGCCTGTCGCTTGCTCATCTAACGGATTGCTCCACCATTAAGCATGAAAGTGTATCCACTGGTGGATCGCCTACTGTCAATGTCCCCTGCCCAATTTGAATCAACATACCCATGAATGCTAAGAGTCCTCTGTGATGCAACCAAATTGCCATGGTAACATAGTGCATAATCTGAAGTCCCCTTCAAATACCTAAATACTCTCTTCACAACATCCCAATGTGATCTTCCTAGATTTTCCATAAATTGGCTTAGAACTCCCACTGCTTGGGCAATGTCTGGTCTTGTACAGACCATAGCATACATCAAACTATCAACAACACTTGCATAAGGCACACTGGTCATGTCCTCCATCTCAGTAGCAGATTTTGGACAGTCTTCAACAGATAGCTTAGTTCCATGCATGATTGGAACAACAAGTTGCTTGCAGTCATCCATGCTAAACCTCTCCAGAACCGTCTTCACATACTTACTTTGACTGACCCAAAGCTTTATGCTTGTTCTATCCCTGGTAATCTCCATTCCAAGAATGTACCTTGCTGCACCAAGATCTTTCATTTCGAACTTTGCAAACAATTGAGATTTAAGATCAGAAATCATAGTCTTGCTATTTCCAATGAATAACATATCATCCTTATATAGGGTAATAACAAGCACACGATCATTCTCAGATTTATAATAAATGCAATGATCATATTTTGATCTCACAAATCCAATTGACAACACAAACGTGTCAAATTTCTGGTACCACATTCTAGAAGATTTTTTTAAACCATAGAGAGATTTATTTAACTTGCAAACCAGATTTTGTTTACCTTTTTCAACAAAATGCTCAGGTTGGGACATGTAGATTTCTTCTTCCAGCTCACCATGGAGAAATGTTGTCTTCACATCCATTTGCTCAATTTCAAAATTATACACAGCTGCTAATGACAATAAAAATTTGATGGATGTCAGCTTTGCTACAGGGAAAAAAATCTCTCCATAATCAATTCCCTCAATTTGAGAAAATCCCTTTGCAACCAACCTAGCCTTATATTTCTCAACACTTCCATCAAGGCCTGTTTTCTTTTTGAATATCCACTTATAGCCAACAGGCTTTCGCCCTTTAGGCAGTGGTACCAAATTCCAAGTTTCATTCTTTTTCAAAGAATCCGTCTCTTCATTCATGGTATCCAGCCAATAATTTGAATCAGTCATGCTAATTTCTTCTTTAACAGTCCTAAGTTCATCAGTGCTGGTAATTAAAGCATAGGCACAGTTTGAATCTAACATAGAGAAACCATACCTTTCAGGTTTCCTTTTTTCTTGTGTAGATCTTCTTACAGGCTGAGGTTGTTCTTCATCATCAGAACTTCCAGAGCTGCTTGAGCTCTCCTCAATCTTAGGTACACCATGCATCTCTTCCCTTTCTAGAGTTTGGGGAATCTCAACTGCATCCTTCTTCTTGTTACTCTGATCTGTCCCAAGTTGTTGATCACTTACTGAAGGTTTTAGCTCACGAAATATCACGCTCCTGCTGTACAAAACCTTCTCAGTAACAGGGTTCCAAAGCTTGTATCCTTTCACACCAACTCCATAGCCGATGAGAATACATTTGACAGCCTTGTTATCTAATTTAGATCTCTTTTCATTTGGCACATAAACATATGCCTCACAGCCAAACACACGGACATGCCTCAGAGAGGGTTTTTTACCAAACCATGCTTCCAAAGGCGTGTTGTCAACAAGAGCAAAGCAAGGTGATCTATTTATTAGATAATATGTTGTAGCCACAACCTCAGCCCAGAACTTCTGCTCCAGACAAGCCCCGCTCAACATACTCCTTGCCTTTTCCATCAACGTCGTGTTTAACCTTTCAGCAACTCCATTTTGCTGTGGAGTGTAAGGCGTTGTCTTATGCCTTTTAATTCCATGATCAGTGCAATACGTTTCAAAATCTGCAAAACAAAATTCACCGCCATTGTCTGTCCTCAAACATTTGATTTTCCTTCTAGTCTAATTTTCTACCAAAGGTTTAATTCTTTAAACAGACTGAACACTTCTAATTTGCTTTTAATAAAGTATACAATTTCCCTTCTCGAATAGTCATCAATAAAAGAAACATAATATCTAGACTTCGATAATGAAGGAATATTAATTGGACCAAACACATCAGAATGAACATAATCCAGTATACCAGAAGATTTGTGAGGACTAGAATAAAATGAAACACGGTGCTATTTTTCATAGATACAATGTTCACAAAAATCAAACTCAAGGTTACAATCATTAAGCCCTTCTACAATATTTTTATTCTTCAAGGTTTTTAAACCTTTCTCACCAATGTGACCAAGTCTATGATGCCATAGCATAGTCTTCTCAGCTGGGAGTTTTACCTCCATAGCATTTGCAGCTAGAGAAGTGTCTTCATCTTTCTCTATAGGTGCAGCATTGCAAGACTTTACAGAGGCACTATTGCAAAGAATAGGTCGTGCATCCAGCTTGTACAGAGTGCCAGTACGAACACCCTTAGCTAGCACCATTGCACCTCTAGCCATTTTACATCCCCTACTTGAGAAAGAAACTTCTACACCAGGATCATTTAACTTACTGACAAAAAGAAGATTTCGAGCCAGACCTAGTATGTGAAGTACGCCACCAATACCTTTGACTCTTCCGTTAGGAAATTGAATTCTGACTCTTCCTCTGCCAACTATCTCCAACGTTGAATCACTTGCCAAGTATACCTTTCCACCGTCATACTTCTCATATTTAGAGAACCATTCTCTATTGGACGTCATGTGAAAGGATGCACCTGATTCAACCAACCAGACATCATCAGATGCCTGAGTTGTCAAGGCTGCTGCAATGAAGGCATCTGCATCACTTTGAGAAGATTCAATGTCAGAAGCATTCTGCTTCTTCTTCTCCTTGCAGTCCTTCCTAATATGACCAGGTTTCCCACAGTTCCAACATCTCACCTTGAAATTTTTACCAGGAGACTTCGATCTCCCTACAGATTTGGATTTTGACTTCTTGTCTTTCTTCTTGCCTTTCTCCTTTGGTCTACCTCAAACAACAAGAGCCTCTTTGGCCATCTCTAAAGACTTCCTCTGTATCTCGTCAAATAGCAATGAGGCAACAACGTCTTCCATCTTGAAAGCAACGGTAGTGCTTCTAATGGCCATCACAAGATGATCCCAACTATCAGGTAACGAACATAATCGGAGCATGCAACAATCCTCCTCATCTATCTTTACACCTACAGATGCCAGCTGAGTAACATACATATTAAATGAGTTCAGATGGTCTGCAACAAATGCACCTTCTTCCATCTTCAAGGAGTACAACTTCTTCCTCAGGAATAACTTATTTACCAGAGACTTTCCTTGATAAATATCACCAAGCTTCTTCCATAATGAAGCTGCAGATTGCTCCTCATGGACGTTCAGGAGTACAAAATCGGCTAGACTCGGTCTTATCAAACCTCTTTCTTTTCTATCAGCAAGATCCCAAGCTTCTTGCGTCGTACTTTGTGGCTTAGTTCTAGACACTGCAATCCAGAGGTCTCTATCCACAAGCAAGTCTTCTATCTTGAGTTTCCATAACTCAAAGTTACTGCCATTAAATTTTTCAATGTCTACTCTAATAGATGTACTCGCCATCTCAAACAAAAACAAGTTTCAACAATGCAAGACTCCCACTGAAACAGTATTAACACAAAAAACTGAGCTTTCTCTCAAGGATAACACAACGGGCCAGGCTCTGATACCACTTAAAGGGAAAAACATGCAGGATCTAAAGACCCAAAAGTGCAAAATACATTCCCTTAACACTAATACAAAGAGGAGAAGAGTATAAACCAATAACTAATAGCTTTCTAAAACTACTTGAGATGAATACAACAAGTAAAATAGATAACAAAATTAAGCATTCATAGATTGACACAAGATATACGTGGGAAAAGCTTTTCAGGTAAAAAACCCACCACACAAAGTCAAGACAATTTGTATTACAGTTACATACAAAATACAGTCTTCTCTGATCAACTCACAACAACACTACTCAAATTCTCTCACTGTTACAATGTTATCTCTAACATATAGTTCAAACTCTCTCTCATGCAATCACGTACTCGACTTACTTAAGTCATACGTTGCATTCAATTCTGTCAACCAAGCGCTGACCATCAAGTTCATGAATCTGTCATCCAATCATGCAATCGATCTGCCCATATTGATGTCCCTGCATTGAGCCACCCAGGCATTAATGCCATCACCCAAATCGGGTCCTGTTCGCCACCCTGAGTCGACTTGCACCTACTGCAATAACTATTTTGGTTTCCAACCAATTATTGCTCTGACACTGAGCCACGTGTCTATAGTTGATACGTCTACCACTTCTGTCATCGAGTTCAACTCGGTCAACCCAGTCACCGACCTCATCGAGCTCTTACCGTGCTACCGCAACCCTACCAAGTTCGACTCGCGGTATGGTAGTGAGCTCGACCGAGCTCACCCCGACTTTACTGAGCCCTGACAACCCTTCCTATCGTGCTACCACAGCTGGCTTTAGGACTCACCACGGTATGGCGGTAGCCAACTTGGCTGACCGTAGGCAGTCTTACCGTGGCCACCGTGGTTAGTCATTTGACTGGCTGCGGTACAATGGTAACCGCCAGCCAGGCCGTTGGTGGTCTTACCACAGCCACCACGGTCAATCACTTGAATGGCTGCGATACAACGGTAACCACCAGCTAGGCCACTGGCGGTCTTACTGTGGCCATCGTGGTCAGTCACTTGACTGGCCGCGATACAACGATAACCGCTAGCCAGGCCACTAGCGGTCTTACCGTGACCACCGCGGTCAGTCACTTGACTATTTGCGATACATTGGTAACCGCTAGCCAGATGGAAAGACTGTTACTATGGCCACTGTGGTGAGGAAAGAGACCGCGCACGGTAACGAGGTAACTGCCAAACCCTTCACTGAGGTACCATCAAAATAGAATGGAAGACTGCCACGGTATGGCGATAAAGGTAGAAATGAAGCATTTTTTGCCGTCTTTTTTTGATAGAGGTTCAAGCTAGTAATTGAGGCATCGTTTCTCAACAAAAATAGTCTCATAGCTTCAATCCTAGCAATAGGAGCAAAATTTTCTTCAAATTCAATTCCTTCCATCTGAGAATATCCTTTACACACCAGTCTTGCTTTGTTTCTAACAACTTCACCTTGCTCATTCAGTTTGTTCCGAAAGACCCACTTAGTTCCAATTACATTTTTGTCCTTAGGTCTAGGAACAAGAATCCATGTATCATTCTTCTCAATTTGCAATAGTTCTTCTTTCATTGCTTCCACCCAATGTTCATCTTTGCATGCTTCATTGACACTATTAGGCTCAGTCTTTGAGATCAAATAGTATTCTTCTACAATTCTTCTCCTAGTTTGAACACCTTTGTTCTTACCACCTATAATATGATCTTCTGAATGATTTAGTCTTACATACCTTGGATTCTTAGGCTCTTGAACTTCAGGATCTTGTGATCTTACTTCTGTACTTTGACTAGTTTCTTCCTATCGATTTTCCTTATTCACGGGAATGATTTGAATTTGATTTAGAGTCTGAACTTTCTTTCCTTTATCTGAACTGATATTCTGATTGTCTAAATCATATTTGTAGGTTTTGGATGGTCTAACCGTGTCTTCATCAACCTTAACATTAACACTTTCAATTAATTTCCCCAATCTCTAATTGTAGCACCGATAGGCTTTACTTTTAGTGGAATAACCAAGAAAGATTCCTTCATCACTTCTAGCATCAAACTTTCTATATCTTCATCTCTTTTGATATAGCATTTAGTCCCAAAGATTTTGAAGTATCTAACAGTAGGCTTATGACCAAACCATAGCTCATAAGGAGTCTTACCGGTATCACCTTTGACATGTACCCAATTGAGAGTGTAAACGACAGTACTCACAAATTCTCTCCAATAGATATGAGGAACATTCCCTTCTAACATCATAGTCCTAACAGCTTCTTGAATTGTCTTGTTCTTCGTTTCCACAACTCTATTTTGCTGAGGGGTCCGCGGGGCAGATAATTGTCTCTTTATCCCATGCTTTTCACAGAAAGAATTAAACTCACCATAAGTGAATTCACCACCTCCATCTGATCTTCGACATTTAATATTCAGACCCATCTGTGTCTCAACCATAGCCTTGAAAATATTGAATTTCTCTAGAGCTTCAGATTTTTCCCTTAAGAAAGTAACCCACATCAATCTAGAATAATAATCAATAAGTAACATGAAATACCTGTCTCCTTGTAAACTTCTTACTCTAGAACGACCACACAAGTCAGTATGCACAAGCTCAAATACTTCATTTGAATAATGTTGTTTGCTTCGGAATAAAATTATAGTTTACTTCCCTAACTGGTATTCCTTGCATCTAGTATTAGTAGGTTTTATCAACTTAAGAAGATCTCTCACTGCCTGAGTAGAACTTATCTTGATAATATTGTCAAAGTTTACATGACACAATCTTCTATGCCACAACCAACTTTCATCAACTTGAGCAATTAGACAACTTTTACTAGTAGTACTTAGGTGAAAGATATTACCTTTTATTTTTGTACCAGATGCAATCACATTTCTAGAACTCCCCAATATTCTACACTTTCCATCCTTTAATTGAAGATTATATCCCCTGTCAACCATTTGTCCAACACTTAAGAGATTATGCTTCAAACCTTCCACATATAGAACATCATCAATATTATGCTTACCATCAAAAGAAATGGATCCTCTGCCACGGATTACACCAGCTTTGTCATCACCAAATCTTACAACACCACCATCATACTTTTCCAAGCTCACAAATTTACTTTTATCACCTATCATGTGATGAGAGCATCCACTGTCAATCACCCATTCATCTTTTTCTTCAACTATGGCAGCTAGAGCTTTCTCCACATTCATGCAACTAGTAGATTCAGTAGGTACTCGATTATTTTCCTTGATAGCAATAAATACCCATTCATCCTCACTTACATTCCCTTTATCAGATTCATCACTTGTCACACCTTCATCAACAACATAATAACACTTTCTTTAGAATCTAGGCTTGTTAGGTCTTGACTTAGGAACTCTTTCTGGACACCTTGAGGCAAAATGACCTATCTTATTACAAGAAAAAAATTTAAGAGGAAATTTCCCTTTATAATTACCTTCTCCTTTGGCTACCCTCTTGACAGTAAGTTCTTCAAACTCATCTAGTTTTCTCTCTTCTTCAATCTCTCTCATTTCCTACTCATACTTGGACATTTTTCTAGAAGAACTTTCTCTCGGATCATATCTCTGCTTATCTTTTCTAGAGATAGTAGCTTTGAATGTAGATTCTGTCTTAGGAAGAGATTAGCCAAACTCACTTAACTCAAAAGCAACAAGCTTACCAATTAACATATCTCTGGTTACATTTGTCACAGTCCGAATCTCCTTAATAGCAACGACTTTGTGTTTGTATGCAACAGGCAAGGATCTGAGCACTTTAGCAACAATCTATGATTCTTCCAATGTTCCACCAGCACATCTGATACTACACACAAGTTCATTCACTCTGCATAAAAGAAGTGATGTTATCATCTTCACCATTCTCAATGTTTCATATTTCCCTTTTAGGTTTTGCAACTTAGCAATCTTCACATGGGTATCACCTTCATAGAAAGTTTCCAACTTTTTCCAGATCTCATAAGCAGTCTTTAGCTCCATTACATTTTTCATCTCGGAATTAGTCAGAGCACTCAACAATGCTTCCTTAGCCTGATATTGTACTCAACTTCCTTAATCTCACCTTCAGTAGAAGGACCATTCCGTGGGATGATATATTTATTCTTTGTAATTGTCCAGTAAGGTTCACCAATGCATCTCAGATGACACTCCATTTGATTCTTCCATAGAGAATAATTTGTTCCATCAAATCTTAGACTATCCTTCTTATATGTCGCCATCCTGGATCACCTCAAGCGGTCAAGCTTCTCCAAAGGAACCTGCTTTGATACCAATTGTTGGCAACACAAGGGCAAACAACTGAGAGGGGGGGTGAATAAGTTGTCACAAAAATTATACTTATTAAGCTTATTCACAGATCTGATAAATAAACATGAAAGCATAAACCTATATCAATTTGTTATTTTCCAAGTTTTGGATTTAGCATGATTAGATTAAATAAAACCCAAAGAAAATTATGAAGCACAAAGAAAGCATAAAACAAGAACGATTATACCAGATATTCGTTGAAGCTTCCATGATTCATCTCCATAACACCTTCTAGTTTGCAGCATATGATTGTTGCCCTCAGATTTGTGTGTGTGAGCAAACGATTGTGACCATGTCCTATGCAAGTTTTGAAGGATTTGAATGACCAAAGACAATGACAAATGAATATGCCTATGAGAAAATAATTAAATCAGATAAAATGTAAAGTAAATTCTAACATAATGAAGTGGTTCAATAATAATGATAAAGTGATTCTATAATAACAAAGTGGTGCCCTAAATTGTGAGCAAAATTGACATTTTATAAAAAATGTAATTTTGGATAGACGGACGAGATTAAAAGCTGACAAAGCCTACAATCAGTGGACGAGATTTCAAGTGACAATCCCTAATTAGGGTTAGGGCAAGATTGTTAAATGAGTGGTCAAGATGTCATTTGATAAAATCAAATCGTGGTCGAGAATAAATGTGATAATTAGTCAAAAAGATAAAGATTTAAAAAAATCAAGAAGATAAGAGTTGAACTGAAAAGTAGATTTTTGGAAAATCAAGAATTTGCTCAATTACTTGATTTTTGGAAGAAGATTAGCATTTTGAATTAAATTAATTCAAAATAAGGATTTTATGTGACAATAAATAATCTTTTTCAGATTATTTACTAAAATGAAGTGATAGTTAATAAAACAAAATCATTTTAAATAATTTCATTTATTTCAAATGAGAGGAATGTTAAATTAGGTAATTAAATAATTAAAGATAATCATTTAATTTAGAGGATTAAGACCAATAATTAAATAAATTAATAAATTCATTTAATTATGAGAATTAGTGACATATTAAATAAACAAATAAAATTCATTTATTTAATAATCATGAAGAATAAATGAATAAAGGTAATTAAATAAATTAATAAATTTATTTAATTGTAAGAAGACAATAGACAATTAATGACGTATTGAATAAATAAATATAATTTATTTATTTAATAATCATGAAGAATACAATAGACATGAATTAATTAAATAATAATGAATTACTCAATTAATAGTCGAATGTGGACCAAGGACATAATTACATGTTGTAATTATGCTAGGACAAAAAGTGGTAAAATAGTGCTTGGGGGCCTAGGTCATTTTTATGTGTCTACAAAACCATCACCACATCAAAAATACACATAATACCAAAAATTTTACGTGGAAACCCTGTTAGGGGAAAAACCACGGGGGAGGTTAATCCACAAGTTTATACTCTATTAAAAGTATTATAAATGGAGAATGCACATGCATTCAAGCACATTACCTAGAGCTCATTGCTCAAATACAAAAAGGCTTACTTCCCAAAGGAAGACTCACTGTCTTACAATCACATTCATATTTCATCTGAAGATCTTGAACTGAGAAAATAACATCTTCTAATGCTTGATTACAGTTCCAATTAAGCACATAAACACTTTCTTCTGCTCACTCTTCTTCACACTTTACTTCTGCCTTCAAAAGATTAGAACATTATTCGCACGCAACAAACACACATCTCGCTCACCACTGCACTCAAATGGTATAAACAATCGATCATATATATCCACAACTAAGGATAACATTTACATGTCGACCCAACAAAATATGAAATGTGTAAAAACTATCAGCCCAAATCAATAAAAAATTTATCAATGCAAATTAGATAATGTCGGCCAAAACAACATGTCTCGAACACAAAACAACTTAAAAAATTACGCCTCGAAGATCCACAACACACTACAATCACCCTGTTGGCCATGATCATGAAAAACATGAAATCATAGAAGAAAATCACCAATCGCGAGCACAACAATCAATGCAAACCAACGACACAAATAGAGCACAATCTAGAAACATCCACAAGCATCATGAATCACCACAAAAGCATCCGCAACAACTCAGATTACTAGAATCACATCATCTTCTTTTAGGAACACAAACTAAAGCAACAAAACAACTGTCAGAACACAGATACTCATAACTTGGTCAAATCTTCATGTGAACCTTTGAAACTTCATATGGATAAACTAGATAGACTTGTCAACAAACCCTTTAATCCACAACTTCTTATCATCAATATACTGAGCTAGCCGTCATACTGAACTTCACTGCATCACTGACAACCTGCAACTTATTTTATTATAATTTTCTCAATATCCTCGACATATTCAACCTTAAAGACCTTAATGCCAATAGTGTTGACATCAATGACAACCACATATCAGAAATATCCAACAAGCATCAATGCATGCACATCATTAGATATATTGGGGAAGAAAATATCTAATTACTCACAAGAATTTTTTTTATTGCAAATGGATATAGTGATATATCCATGATATATATGCTAAAATATAGAAAAAATAAAGAAAGAACAATGCATGTAAAAAATATCCTATTCTACACCTACCTACACCTCTAATTGAGCTAATGAATTGATAAAAATGGTGAAAAGACAACAAAATTCTCACCATCACAAACCTTGATGACCATGTGATGTGCTCAAGATGGGTGATGTTGAGAGTTGATGCAATTGCTTATTATGACATCATGACCTTGCCTTGCATTCAATTCCAAGTCTTATAAATGGCTTAAGGAATGGTTTAATTATATATTTGGGATAATAGAGGGAATGGGTGATCCATTTTCAAGAGAGAATGAGAAGCTTAAAATTGAGTTCATCTTGTGATTGGTGCACATGCTTAGAGAAAAATATTGGAAAGAGATGGAGGGTGGATATTTTCTCACGTTTGATGGAGGGTGGGGGTTGAAAAGGATCTTTTTGGAGCATTGCACAATATCAAGTTTGTGTATTTTAAACAAAGTGGTGGAGGAATGTGCAAATGATTAGTTAGTTGATTAAACTTGATTTATTTATTCAACTAATGGCGAGGGAGATTTTGGATTAAATAAATAAATATTATGTATTTATTTAATTTATGGGAGAATTTTGAGGTGATGATTATTTTAATTAAATAATGGGTTGGAAATTTAGAGAAAGGGTTGAATTAGTTTAAATAAATAAATAAATGCAATTCATTTATATATCAGAAGAAAAGATATTTATTAATTAATATTTGAGGTTTTTTAATTAATATTAGAAGAATGATCACATTGAGTAATTAATCAAATACAACTTATCTAATTACTACTAGAAGAAAATATGTGAGATGGATATGGTGTGATGACAATAGAAATGCATAAATGTATTTTAAGTGTCTACATCTATTGTTGGTAGGCATCACTCATCCCAATAGTTCAATCATATTATTTATGTTATAACTAATTGTTGGAAATTTGTGCCTCAATCTCGCTGGATTGTACCACTTTGGTCCAGGGGACTTCATGTGTTCAACCTTTTCCTTGTCGCCAAGATTTTGTCCGGTCGGCGGGACTCCTGGTGATGTTTTAGCGATGGCCCGACGGGTCTGGCTTGGAGGCATTTCTTATCAGTTGGCGATCGCTATCGGCATGAGTCTTTGTGTTGTTCCACCGATGGGCCAATGCAGCGAGGTGATCTCATATCAGCGGGTGACATTTCATGTCCCACCGATATGTCAATATGTGTTGAGCGATTGAAGTTGGACCAAGTGGTGAAGAACCTGATCGACGGTTGTGGAGGCTTTGATCTAACGGTGTCCGTCACATTTCACACCATTCTGATGCAAGTATTGTTGAATTTTTTTTGGCCGAGCGGAATTGCTTGTTCGTTCGACGCGTGGTGGTGAGTTAAGCAGTGTGTGCAGCTGAAGGATGGTGGGTCTCAAGCATCTATACTGTGTTGGCGGGCCATGGACACTTGTTAGCATCTCGAGAGTTCCTTGGGGAATATAGCGAATGCTGCTTGAGATTCCCCGAAGGAGCTCCAACGGCTTACACTTGGTTCGGTGGGACCGAGTGTGTTCTAAGCAGAGCGAAAGGATGATGGACACGTGGCAGCAACAGAAGCTGGTTTTGGGCGGGCTCGAGGGAATATTGGAGATTCACTCCTTGATGCCTCGAAAGTCCACGAGCAGTGGACACGTGTCTCGGTGGACCTGACTACAACGGTGGTTGTGTTTGCAAAGGAGGATGCCTTCTGACCGCGGAATGTTTGGTTGGCGGTTGCGTGAGGTTAGCTGGTTGTTGGCGGTTGTTTGGCTAACTGTCATACTGTGAGGGCTTTGCCCTTGGCTAGCGGTAGAGCTGTTGATTATCTGGCCTCAGAGGTTTTACTGATGGTTAGCGATGTAGCTCAAGTTGATTGATCTACAAGCGACAGATGAATGGTAGTGCGACACATGGCAAAATCTCATTGGTTGATTTTGCTTTATTGTTGTAAATCAACGGCTAGTGACCGAAAGCTTGTGCACGCATCTCGAGGGTTTGATCTGAGTGCGAACTGATTGTAGGGCAGCTCGATGTCAGCTGCTAGGGTGGTGCACGCAATCCGAGATGGTGAATCTTGTTGATGGGGTATTATGAGACCCTGATGGTCGTTTAGTGGGTATACGATATTGATCGAAAGCTGAGAGGTTAGCCTAAGGCCGATGGAATGTTGATTGATGCTAAGCTGGAAGGCGAGGTTGGGTGTTGATTGATCATAAGCCAAAGCTAAGAAGCTGAAGTTGAAAGCAGAGCAAGCCGATAGAGATTAGATCAAAAGATCGAATGATCGACGGATCGACAGATCCATGATCGGTGAGATTGGTTAGAGATCGGAGAGTGTGTGTTCGAGCGGTATGCACAAAGCATTGTAACCGCGAACATTGAGACACTCAGAACCTAGGAAGATGTGAACCTGAGGTGGCCACTAGGCTATGTCAACTGAAAGGTTGGTTGTGCAAATGGGTTGAAGAGCTTAAGGGAACCTTCACTATATGTCTTGTGAAGACATTGTAATAGTGCAAGGTTGCAGATCTATGTTGTTGCCTATTTTTCTCCAGATGAACAAGATGTAACTCTTGTAATGGCTATGAGCCTGAAATTGTATTGTAACCGTTTAGTTGCTGAATAATACAATGGCTCTATCTTTTGGAGTGTGGGTTTTTTTACTCGAAAGGGTTTTCCCCAAGCAAATTTGTGTGTTCATTTGTTTGTCTGTTCATGGTGTTGAATATGGTTTAAGTTTGCATGTGCTTTTCTTAGAAGGATCAATGGGGGAGAACTACTGTGCCTATTTCCGCTTTATGGCATAGTTGTTAGTGCTTCTGGAGTGATTTAGAAATGAAAGTCACTGAGCCACTACTAGTTTTAGATTTAAATCTGAAACGTTCTTGTACGGTGATACCAACACTAATGCCACGTGGTATACTCTTGGGAGTTATTGAAAAGAAAAGTAATAATCTCCATCTAGGATGACACACACCATCTAATATACCACCATAAGTTTATTTAATAATCCACAAGATGCACAACCATTTCATTGTAGATCTCCTTAATGATGCTCCATGATAACATAATTTTCACATTTGTGACTCATCCATAATATCCACATGCTATCCTATAGCTACAAATTAATTTGGGAGGGGTTTGTCACACATCAAAATAAAATCCATCACATATACCAATCCAACATCAAGAACACCAACTAACTTCTATCCTATGTGGTGCACAACAAATGAAATCACCAACCTAAAGCTACAAAGTGCATTATTGCAAGACATACTTCATTGATCATGTACCCTTGGCTTATGTAGTAGACTAAAACCAATAGCAAGAGAACTCAAGGCACCAAATTCATAGAGTTGTTATTCCCTTTGCAACCAATCTAAGATTCAAAATTCTTATTTTAGGGGGGAATATCATTTTGGGTTGAGAATTTTGGCTATGAATAGTGGCCTGCACGCCTCATATTAGTTTAGATGCAATTTTCTACAAGTAATATTTTGAGATTTTGAGCCTAATGTATGATCCTAACCTTGACCTTCTTATATTTATATAAGGGAGCCTCTATGCATGTTCCCAAAGTTGATGTGTTGTATGTACTGTTCATTTTCATTTTGAGCACTAATATAAGAAGTTTCTATTCTAAAAATTATGATTATTGATTATACTTATGATTTGATTGTTATACAACTTAACTTATGCATTCTCCTTTTTTTGATTATTGTATATGAGCTTCAAAAACATTCTTTGATTATGAAAATATATTTTCTAGCAAGAGCCTTTATTTTGTGTTATTTTATTTTTGTACACTACAACAAATCCCTATGATTTGCTCCATTTTTTGCTTCCACCCACTATTTTAATGTATTTTTTGGCAATTTTTTATAGCCGAGAGCCGAGCATTCAGTTGGTAAAACGTTGGCGCTATTTATCGGGATGGCACAATTTTTGCTGTTTATTACATCGTATTTAGCGCTGATATTAGCTTCGAGTGTAGCACTGCCTTGATCTTCGCCTTTAGCTCCGAGTTTGACTTTGAGTTTAGCATCGTGTTTAGCTCTGACTTTAGCTTCGAGTTTAGTTTCAGGTTTAGTGCCAGATTAGACACCCCTATGTCGAAGATACTTATTTATATGTCTCATCGACGATGTAAAACAATGAAATATCAAGAAGATATGGGCATATTGAGGAGAGAATCACTTGTGTCACATTGACAAGGTATATCTACAAGTGCTCGACGAAACAAAACTCTTGGATATAACGAAGTAATGTTGATGAGACATTGAGATATTGGTAAGACAAATAAGATTGTCTCATCGACAGTCTTCAAGTAATGATCAAAAGAATACACCGCTATACCGCCAGGAAGGTGAGCAACATATGTGGTAGAGCGGTGTACACCACAACCCCGCAACAAGAAGCCTTGATCAAGGAGGTAGTGCGGTAAACAATAGAAGGGAAGGGAAAAACACCACTATACCGCAATGATAATCACAAGTCTCCTCGACATGGCAGAGTTACACCGATATATAAAGAAATACCACCGAAGGAAAATATCGATGAGATAGTGGCATATCAACAAGAGATATTAACTTGTCTCATCGACACTGACAACCAACATCAGAGGAACATAATATCTAATGTCGATGAGACATTGAGATATCGATAAGACAAAAGATTGTTTCATCGACACTCTTGAAGTAATGATCAAAAGAATACACCGCTATACCATCGGGAAGGTGAGCAACATATACGGTAGAGCGGTATACACCGCAAACCCATAGCAAGAAGCCTTGAGCAAGGCAGTAGTGTGGTAAACAATAGAATGGAAGGGAAAAACACCACCATACTGCAATGGGTATAATAAGAGATGAAGGTTGTACGATAATCATGGCATCATTACAATTTATAGCAATAAATGCAAAAAATCACATCAGTTGCCAAAATTAAATGCTATTAAATTATTAAGAGTTACCAAAACTAATATGATTGAATACTGCACCATCCAAAGATAAGTGAGTTTTCCCAATATCGCACTCAATTGTAGTGCACTAGCATGGAAGGAGCTAAGGATACGAGAAGAAGAAGTCCTGCAAGCATGAAATGCTCAAGTAAGTGCACAAAATCTCTCTGAAAGAGCTCTGTTAATATAAAAAATCTTTCAAGGTTTTGTCATCTGAAGCCATAGTAGAGAAAATTGAAACATGCCTCTTAAAAGAAAATGATCAAAAGTAAAAGAAATTTGGCGTAAAATTAAAGATGAAGAACTTAAAGTAAAGAAGAAAGCACTCCATCCTAAAAAAAAACAATCAGAAGTAAAAGAAAGTCAACCTAAAATTAAAGATGAAGAACCTAAAGTAAATAAGAGACCACTCCATCAGTCCATATTAGATATACTTCCAGGGTCTACTAAAGAGGGTAATAAGAAGTTTCTTGTGGACACCGCACAAAGTTGTAGGGAAACACTCATTTCCAAATCTAGATGGGACCTATTTTGGTGTTTTTACAATAAGAGAAATGAGAAGATTCTAGTGTCAAATGCTTGGATGTTGGATATAGCAAGGTTGATTGTACCAAATGTGTTTGTTGATGTAGAATTTATCATACTGCTAGCCAAAAACTATCACTTAGCTACCAAAATAGTAAGGTTCCCAAATGACACAATATTGGTAGAAGTAATCAAAAAATCCATCATCGAGTGTTTTGGCTTAAACAAGAAGGCTCTGACCAAGATAAACCTACAAAAAAGTGAGGAGGATTATGCTAGGTTAGAAAAGACTTATAGAAGTGATGAGGTACCCCTATATATGAAAATAGGCATTGGTAACAGAACATTCCCCATCTCTACTACCACTACTGAACCATTTAATGTGACATATTTTCAGTATTACTTTGTAAATACATATTTAGCTCTTTGCCAAGTGTTGGGGATAGATGATCAAGATAAAATGCCAATAGGCCTAATGATGATGGCCATGAGAATTCAAAACCCTAAAACTAATATTGAATATGACTTTGCTTCATACCTTGAGAAAGTGTTAGATGATGAATTCTCCCAA
The DNA here is from genome assembly GCA_007115665.2 of Sequoiadendron giganteum. Taxonomy (NCBI): domain Eukaryota; kingdom Viridiplantae; phylum Streptophyta; class Pinopsida; order Cupressales; family Cupressaceae; genus Sequoiadendron; species Sequoiadendron giganteum. The sequence goes on from CM021109.1 coordinate 15,565,562, forward strand.
GTTATAGAGGATAGAGCACTGATTACATTCAGACACTATTCCCTATGGTGTCATTTGATATTGTACCAAAATATTAACCATTGGAATAAAAGAATGGACTTGGCTATAGTATATGAGCAAGTGAATCCCACACATGTCCAGAAATGGTGCTATATTTAAGACAGTCGATGCAAGAATTCAAGCTTTGTTGTGTTCTATGAAGACTTTGTACACATAATCCTTCGAGTTCTTGGGTATGAAATGCCAAGATTGTCAACCAAAATGTTGCAACTAGTGAGACCTTTGGCTTTAAGACCAAAGTAGGGTCATAGACACAATTTTGGAGATTGGTTCTTCCACCCGGAAGTTACAATAATAAGAGTTTATGGATGCCCTATGGCTCCACACATACTGCCAAAATTTGTGCCCCTTAGATTAGCATTTCTTGAATTTATGTGGAAAATGATGTGGATGGAGAAAGATGTAATGCACAAGCAGAAGAAAGGCACTCTCCTGCCAAACCAAACCAAGTGTGAAGATTGGATTGTAGGCTCAGACACACTAGAGGAGTTACAATATTATTTGAAGACAAGATATGCATTGAAATCTAGAAAAGAAAGAGCCTTTGACCTTGAAAATCATATGAACAACATAAGGCACAATCTTCTTACCAAAATGACAGTGCCACACCAAGTGGATTTTGAAGAAGATGTCATAAGGAACTGCATTACTTATAATGATGTATTTAGTAGCAGGAAAAAAATGGAATATATGAAGAAGCTTGAATAAAGGACGAAGCAGAGGTCCAAGGATTTCTTAGGATACTTTGTTGAGGAAAAGGACCCCATCAAGAGGATAGAATCGATAAATGGTAGATTTGAAGACTTGTACAAAAAGAAGGAAGCATATCTAAAAGAACATGATAGTGGTGCAACTGCAGAGCATACCCCAGGTGAAACCTCTAAGCCTCGCATGGAGCAGTTACCTCCCAAAAGATAGAAGACAGGAAGCATTGAACAGTTAATACCTTATGAGGATAATAAAGAGGTGGGAGATACTGAGGAAGTGGCTCCAATACAAAAGTAATTGATAGGTGATATTGAAGTTGAATAGCCCATCCTTGAGACTAGTTCCCATAAACATGAGGAAAGGATGGGTGATATAGAAAAAACAAGTACAGAGGTACATGAAGATGAAAGGGAAATTGCAGCCAGGAGATTCATAGAAGATGATGAATTCATTAAGACTCCCGAGTTTAAGGATTTCTGGATGAAGATGAAGATAAAATAATTTCAAGAGAGGATGGAATCAATTGAAGCGGGAATTGAAGAATCAAAGAAAAATGAAATGGTAGCACAAAATTTCCAGCAATTAAGAATTGACAACATTGACATTAGCCCCCAAAAGGCTAGAGAAATGTTCTTGAAGAGCAATATGCTCATTTTGCCTGGCTTGGAATTAAAGAATTTTTTTTTGCTTGATCAAGTGCGGGCTTAGGAAGATCGAATGCTAGTTGCAAAATTTGACTCCGATGAAGGTGTGAGTGGAACTGGGTATAACCCAAAGATTGAAACCCTGGCCATATGGATCAAACAAAAAAATACACAGTCTAAGCCAAAATTATTGGATGTAATTCAAGGGATGAAAGGGGCAGTGATGGTAAGGAAAATACAAGATACCACCCCTTAGGAAGCAGCCACAATGACCATGCATTCAACCATGTTCACTCGAGCAACTGTTAAGGGATTAGAAGACAGATTGAAGGAGTATGAAAAGGAACAAAGGTTCATAAATGATGAAGTTAATATACTGTTCATGGAGAATGTCAAATTGAAAGAACAATTAAGAGAAGAAAGACCCTCACAAAGCAAGGAGATGGTGTTATATAGGCCTCATATTGCTCCAATGGATATTGTGAAGAACATTTCTACAGTATAGGTAAAAACTCCAAAGAAGGAAGTGGATGATGTAAAGAAGGCCAACAATCAAACCCAAGATGAAGTGAAAATACGAATTTGTGAAGCTATGGAAACGATTCTTGAGCACAGGATAAAATTAGTTATGGATAAATTGGAGAATGTGCATGATAGTTATAAAACACTTCAGCAGGCAATGGATCAAATAAAGACACATATGCTTGTATTAGATCCTTTGTTCAAAAGGTGACAACCTATTCACCACACTTTGGATAAGTTATGCAAAGTTCTACAAAGAAGTCCTGATGCACCCACAACATTAAAGCCAACTAAACAAACTGTGAAGATGATTACTGATGAATTTTAGTATGTACAAGGGATTGATAAAAAGATTGTAACACGAATGGATTTATTCCATACCTGGAAATAGTGGTATATACCTGAAATCATGAGAGATGGTGATCAATTGAAGGACTTGGATAAGTGGAAGAAATAATTTAGTCAGGTTGTTCATAAGTGCATAACTCATATATAGGAGGATGATGATACCAGTCTTCCCAGGCTAAATCAGATCATGGATGGGTTGATTTTTCTTGATACGGGATACCCAAAGTTTGTCAATGATACAAAGGCATTACTAGATAGTCTATGGCAAACTCATCTTGAAAACATACAAAAGATCCAGGAATATAAGTGGCCATTAGATTTTATGGTGTATCAGTGGGAGGAAAAGTATTTGGTTTCAGAAGAATAGGACACTAAGGTGAGAGCAATTGGACATTCATTATGGAGATGAAGAATTTTCCAGATCAATGATCACGGGTCTTCTATGTTGAATAATGGAACCATATGTCAAAATGTCTTAAGTCTTGTTATTTCTTTAATTATCCTAATTAAATAGTTGTTGGTTTCAAAAGAATAGGACACTGAGGTGAGAGAATTTGGACGTTCATCATGGAGAGGAAGACTTTTCCAGATCAATGATCACGAGTCTTCTATGTTGATTATTAGAACCATATGTCAAAATGTCTTAAGCCTTGTTATTTCCTTAATTATGCTAATTAAATAGTTGTTAGTAAATGAAGTAGTTATGAAAGGTCGTTTCTTTTTGTAAAAGCCCTGTAGCTTGTTGCTTCCTATATAAATAGGAAACCAAGGACTAGTTTTAAATTATCATCATCATATATCATTTCCATTTTGAAGACTTATGTTATTAATATATATCAATTGAAACAATATAATGGAGAACATCTTATTATCAGAGATTCTCCATGACTATGTTATCATTCTGTATTTTGCTTATGTTTTCCATACTTATTTCTTCTTATATTTGAATGAATATCAGTTATTGAGCCTCAATACTATGCTTATGTGAATGAATATGCTGATACAGTAAAGCATTTATTGTGGATGTTGGTAGAGCTGCTATTTTTTTTGAAAATTTGAGCTTATTTTGCCTTGTTACATGTTCAACATAAAAATGGAAACTATTTAAAAATAATAAAGTTAACAAAGTTTCTTATTTAAATAATTGTGAGTTACGTGCATTAATATTTTATTAATTTTTGTGTCTTCATGAACTTATGTTGATACAAAATGAATGGAAGAAGCATCCAAGTAATCCTAATTTTTTCTGCCAACAATTCATACCAAAGATTGAACAATTTAAGGATATTGCAATAGGTAATTAAGGATACGATGATAATAATATATTCTTGTACTTGTATCTTCTATGAAACATTCCTTATTTTCTATGAAATAGTGTATATATTCTTGTACTTGTAAATATACTTTTAGTGTTATGTCTATTAAATAAAACAAAGTTTGAATAAAAAATGCTTCACCCTTTTTTGTAAGTGAGTATGTGAATTATTGCTTAAGGAAAAATCTTACAGTGTTTACATTTTCAGTTTACTAGTTTCAAAGCTTCATTTGCTATGTATATAAAATTGTATGCGCCCTTTATCTCGAATGACATAAAACAATAATATCATCAGAATTAGGGTTTTCAATTTCAGCACCATCATTGTCCACACTTTTCATATCTTGTTCACTTTTAAGTACAATCATCAAAATTTTATTTTTATTTCTTGTCCCAGTTAATCTTGATTCCTTTCAACACAACACAGTAGGTTGCATGTTAAATTTCAAACATTTTCTTTGCATTTTTTAGTATATATTATTTTCTCAGTGCATCATTATGTAGCAACAATTTCACTTCTGAGATATAAAGTAAAAACAAATGAAAGCACATGTTTTCTTTGTCAAGGGAAATGTATGGTGAATACCTTATGTCTTTCAGATAAGTGTGCAAGCGAAATAAGACATAACTGATTGAATCTGATTTTCTACTGTACAATTGTTTTTGAATGTGCTTTTTACTTTTTGCATGTGGGTTACCCTCAGAAAGAGACTACTTATCTTTTCTTAAATGAACCCTTTACATTTCCTCTCTATGAAAGGAATTTATTGCTTGAAAAAAGGTTCATGAACTTCATACAAACTAAGATTGGTGTAAAAGGCCATCCCCACAAATGTTGTTTGGTCTCAAATTATAATGGAAAATAAAAAATCTTGCTAGGAGAATAAAATAGGTTTTCAATTTTCCAAGTACAACATAATATTACTGAAGCATTTCAAAGTTTAGGCCATAAGAGTCATCCTTTTTAAAACATGGATTGCAAATAATTCTAAAAATTTAGAAGTCTTGGTCATTAACATTATTGTCTGCTACAATGTCATCCAGTGTATCATTGTCAATGTTCATATGTTCTTTCAAGTATTTAATATTATCATCATCCTCATCTTGACCTGCATCATCTTCATCATCATTGAAATTTGAATATAGACCATCTATATTGTTACCAGATGTATTTGGATCATCATTTTCTATACCATCCATATTGTTATCTTCCATAATATCATCTAACTCTAGATTGTTGTCTTCTTGTGCCTGAACATAACCATCTATAACATCATCATGGATGTCAATTTCTTCGATGTTCTCTGATACCTCTTTCTCATTTTGTTGGCCATCATTGTTTTGCTCAGTATCCACTAATGCATCATCAAATACATGCCTTAATATTGGATCATATTGTATGATAAATATCCATTTCAAGTCCAAAATATCTTCATTTAAAATACCCACACATGAACGACATACATATATTAGACATTATATAAATTGTATGAACATATATACATCAATTGAATAATGTAACATTATTTTATAGACTACCTTTTTTATACAATAATTGCTATAAAACACAATTTTGACAACATAGTTTATAAAAAATCAGTCCACACTCATTTATTATTCTTTGGTTTTCTCCCCTTAAGAACATCCTTAGGGAGACCTTGTTCTTCCCTCTTCTTTCGCGTAGGAGTACGTTTTAAGAAAGGGTAATCAATCAATAACTCATACCCAATGGTAAGGTCCATAATAGCATCAACCATTATCAATATATCAACCTCTCTTTCTATATCTCCATCTTTATCATTTATAACCTCAACAAATTGACGATTCGGTCTTACAGTAGGGTCCCTTCCCTTACTACTATTTATAAATCCTGTAATATTTTTGTGTGTGTATGCACGTCCATCTATATACATAGATGACCTCTATTCATTTCTTTTCCACTTTCCAATTGGAGATGATGTGTATACATATTTGAATTTAGACCATATGCTGACATGCTAGGCTTATATTCTGCTAGCCTTCTCCATTCACCACTGTAATATGATGGACCTTAATATGGCATTAATCTCCTCGTGGTTTGTTCTAAATTGTTTCTATGTTTGGATCCCACATGTAAATTTTGGACAATACAGAGGTCTAGATTCCCTCCATGAATATTGGAGGGTCGTATCATGTAGTTGTATCCCCAAAATTGAAGCATCTCGTACACTCTAGGTAGTTGTTGATCACTAGGCCAAGCGCAATATAGTCAACGATCAAATGTCTCTTTGTAAATTGATCTCAAACTCGGAAGCAAGTCATCATCTCCATCACTTTCATTCTCATAGGGTATGTAGTCCACCTTCCCCTTGTCTTTAAGCAAATTATGCATGTTCACACCGGTTCTTGTTCTGTTACTTGTTTTCGTCAATTCCTCATCTTCCGAGCTGGTATATTGACACATATTTTTGTTAGATTTATCATATGATAAATGATCATTTCCCTCTAGGCTGAAATTTGGTGATCCAAGTAAACCAAGAAATTTATCTTGCAAGTATCCATTAAGAAAAAAATAGTTATTTAAATAATATAAAACAATGTTTAAACGAAGTATACATGTTATTTATATCAAATAGGAAAATTCCTCACCACAATTCCTATTGATTTGAGTTGATTGTAGGAGGCATACTACCGATTGGAAGCTCATCATACATGTAATGTCTTTGTACAATCACTCATTTGAATTGTTTCTTTCCATGATATACAAAACATCCACAAACAACAATTTTCTCAAAGTATTCATCCCATGTACTATAGTCATGACCTACCTCTTCTTTAGTGTAATCATTTGTTGTGTCTACAGTATCCATTGTCATATCCTCTTCCACCCACTATCGTCTACGTGATTTAACAGTTTTAGGTCCATGTCCATGTACATATCTTGTTCTTTTGCTAGTTGAGAGCTTAGGCTCTGCATTTTCTCCAATCTCCATCTAAAATAATCAACGATCTATTGCCATGGCCTCATCTTGCCCCTATAATACACAACATAGTAAATAATGTTTAGTACACCAATTTTATCATTTCAACGAATATGCTATCCAACGCAAAACCTCACTTTAGTCATATATTTGACATATTGATATCATATTTTGGCTATCCTAATTTTCAAACTTTTCCCTTGATGATAGAATCACATTTAATCACCATTCCTGTGCATTTTAAACCAATAAGTTTGACCTCAGAGGCCTCATGGACAAAAAATGACTTTATCTCCTCTATGTTGTAGCATTTGTGAATTCATAAACACCTTCCTCCTTTGGTTGAGGTTGCTTTCTCTTCTTACCTCTATTGTATTTGTAGATTCTATTGTCTCATTTATTTCCACTCACTTTCCTCTCAATGATTTAGTATTTCTACGTCTTCCATGTCCTCTCTCCATGGCCTCCTTTGTGAATAAAAATGCTGCCACCGCAGCTTTCACCGCACTACCACCGAGAAGGAAAAAGAAACTTGCGGAACTACGGTAAAAACTGCTCTACTGCACTGAGTTGATAAAGGAGTTGCGAGACAATGGTGGTCACTGCACTACCGCACACCAATGGTAGAAGACTTGCAGGACTGCGGGAGTCACTGCAACACCGCTAGGAATAAAAGGAAGACTCGTGTGCCACCACATAAGCTTTCACTGCACTACTGCCGAGAAGGATGAAGCACCTTGCGGGACCGCGGTAAAAACCACTCTACCGCACCAAGCTGATGAAGGAGCCACGGGACAACGGTGGTCACAAAAACAAGGCAGGAGTTGGAATTATTTCCAACACTATGGATCCTGTGATACACAACAATGAAAATAGTCACTATACAACAATGATAGGCACTAAATTAGGCGCACTTGACGCCGCCTTATACGTCCCAAACAAATTATATTAACAACTAAGAGTTGGCGCTAAATTTGGCATTAAATAACGCCGACTAAAGCGTCGACTAATGAATCAAAATTGAAAATTTAAAACTTTCCCGCGTGTAGGAAGAAATCAGACAACAAAAAAGGGAAAAATTCTGTGTGGAGGAAGAGAGCAAGGCGCTACCAACAACTGATGAGAAATTCGATTTAGTTTGCGACACCATAGGTAAGGTTACAATTTTTTTTTCTTGGTTGAATTCGTGATTGTTTACTGCTCTTTGTATTGCATTTGAATTCGTGATTGTTTACTGGTTCATGGCCTAACTAGTCCAGGAAACCTCTAAATTGTCCCATCATTATAAATTGTAAAACCTTTGAGAAACTAACCAAAAATTTTACCCTACCCATTTGAGCTTTGGATCAAAATATTATAGCATGAAGTGAGGATGCCTCTGTATTCTTTCCCTAACCTAGGTATCAAGGAAATAGTGAACTGCTTGGCAAATCTAGGAATTGGGTCGGTCACTGCTGAGTAACTGCTGAAAATAAACACATAAACCGCTTGGTTTTGCCTAGCCGCACCATAGTCACCGATGCCATGAAAAATTCGTGCAAGATTGCATTATGAAAGAGTTTTCATGATAAGGTTATCAACACTAGCAAACCGAGCGAATATAGTTTCCCAAGGTTATCAACACTAAGCAAACCCAAAAAATGTATTTTTCCACAAAACAAAACTTTCATACCACAAACTGGACGAAAACTTTCATACCTGATAGTGTGTATTTCATTTGCCTCCACAGACTGGACAAAAATAATTTTCCCTAGGTCGCCTCAAAATGTCAAGCAATGGAGGGAAGCGAGAATTGTCAGCAAAATCTGGCCACAATGAGGTAATTCATTGTCAATTTATAGATTTGTAAATGTTTCCATTGTTTCTTTGAATTTTACTTTTTAGTTTTTTATTTCTAAACTTAAAAGAAGAAATATAATTTAAAAAATATATAGATATATAGGGACATGAGACCGACAAAGATAAAGATGAATTGGCTTCCATATTGGGGGTAGAGGCAGTGAATAAATTGGTTAATGTGGAGTGGACAACACTTGCCAGATACATAGAAAAACAATATGGTAACGCCCCTCAAACATTGCAAACAAATTAATTGTGTCAAAGGGAATCAATTGATTCCCCAACCAGTCCTGGATCGAGCAAAAGATCCAGGAGGAAATCAGTGACAGTAAACTCTAAGAATGTGGAACATAAAGTAGAGACTTCCACTCTTGGGACATAGACTTCTTCCACCACGCCATGTTTCAATCTTGCATTGGTAGCTACAATATGAAGATAGAATATGAGGTGGTTTCAGGGGAAGTCCAAATGATGAATTCTGGGAAAATGTTTGTGAATAGGTTGAAGGAATCATGCCTTCAATGGTTCAAAGACCATCTACATTTTCCATTCTCAAAGATACCCATGAACTTGAAAAAATCAGTTATCCATGACATGGAGAATGAATTTGGCATAGGTTGGTCTATAAAGAAGATAAAGCTACAAATGTCTCAAAAGTGCAAGAGATTTCCGTGCAACCAAACAAAGAAGATAAAAAAAATCCCTCCTGAGCTAAGGCAGAAAAAAAGGCCAATTGATGTAAGTGTGAAAGTATGGAAAGAACTTGTAAAAGCATATGAGAAGTCCGATGCACGAAGGAAGTCCTGTGAGGAGAGTACGCAGGTATTTGATTTTTCTCATAAGATTATATCAAATTTATTAAACTATATTTAAATTTTATTTGTGCATATTTAAATTGAATTAGTATATGTTTCAGGACAAGGCCTCCAAGGCTAGGCTTAAGAAACTTCATGCCACGCACTGCAGTGGCCAGAAAGGTTTACATGCCTTGATCTGTACATTTGTAAGTATATTTAATATGTTAAATGATATATTTTTTTATTTCCTTGGAAAAAGTAAATGATTGCATATTAATTAGTTTAACTAGTCCATGTGCCATGTTTTGACAAGAGGAGAAATATGGCCGCTATCCAAAGCAATTTGAAAAGAATATGTTACAAAATAAAAAGTGGAACGATTTTGTAATCTGGATGGAGAATGAGGTATCAATAGTTGAGTTTCAATAACTTAGTTGGATATTGTTGTGTTAATATGTCAATTTGCATCTCTTGTGTTGAGTTGTTTATTGATGCATAGGATGAGTAAATAGAACTCAAATCTTATGATTACAAGATGACTGCTTATGTGCATGAATAAATAGTAGAAGGATGTAGATGAACTCAATTCATCTAAATTAATGCCTCTTGGAAGACATTCCTCTTGAATCTATAATATCAGGTGCTCGAGACTTCCCTGTAGCTTTTACCTTTCGTTGCCACCTTCCCTCTTCACTATTAGACTCATCTCCTTTTTCCTTATCTGCATTTTTGGCTTCAGCTTCTAATTCATCCCATGTTTTACCTTCCTCCTCTTTAGAATATTCTTGTTCTTCTTCATCCTCCTCTGACTCCACAAGAGATTCATCTTCTGAACCTTCCTCATCTGATTCTGATTCCTCTTCTAAATCAGAGGGTTCATATCCTTGATCTGAATCTTTTGAATTATCAGAATCAGAATCACTAGCTTCCATATTCAAAAATTTCCAACCAACATCTTCAATAAATTTATCTGGATCATTAGTAATGGTCTTCAAAATTGGCCACCAGTTCAAGTTCATTCTGCTTTCATAATAATTTATATCCATGGAGTTCAGCCATTCCTTGATGCCATCAAGATTAAGGAATGACATACATGCGGAGTAAATCCCGCTTGAAGTATTTGAAAACAATAGCCATATCAAATTCCTTTTGCCCAAGTGCTACTCTCTCAAGGTTAACAATCTCAATCTCACTAATAGCGATTACTAAAAAAGGTAATTCCACCAACTCACCAAAAAATTTGTCGTGGGAACAATAAAATCAGAGGCTTTGAAAGGAACTCCATGAAAACCAAGCTCTCTAAATGGTACATCAAACTCTAGTTCAAAATATTTTAGATGAGGCTACTCCCATAGCTCTCTTACTGGCTTGACAAATCCTTGAAACTCTGCATTGATATTATTTTTACCATCCCTCTCTTGTTGTTCTTCCTCAATTTCATTAGGATCATACATTGACCTTCTTGGCTCTCCTAAAGCTTGGACCACATCCATTACCTCCACATAAAACTAGACATCCTTGGTCTTCTTGGTTCCCATGCCATGATATGGTTATGCAAATGAAAATAAAGCAAAGTAATCATCTCCTTCTCCGCTGGTTGGAAGAATGCATGCTTAATGTTTTGATACATAATATCAACTCTCTCTTCTGCTCTCATGGTTGAATACCAAAATTTATTATGGTGGGCCTCCAAATTTCTAGTCATCTTTCTTCCTCCTCCATAAAATGCAGGCCTGATCCACAAGTCTACTAGCCTAATTGCCTTTGTTTTTGAAAGCTGAAGTTTCTCCTGAGTCACCAGTGTAGCTCACTCTGCCTTTTCAGACTATTTCATTGCTACAGGAAATTAGCGCATAATTTATTAACAATCTCAATCTCACTAATAGTGATTACTAAGAAAGGTAATTCCACCAACTCTACCAAACAGTTTACCGTAGGAACAATAAAAGTAGAGGCTTCGAAAGGAACTCCATGAAAACCAAGCTCTCTAAATGGTACATAGAACTCTAGTTCAAAATCTTTTAGATATAGCTCTCTTACTCGCTTGACAAATCCTTGAAACTCTGCATTGATTTTATTTTGCCTATCCCTCTCTTGTTGTTCTTCCTCAATTTCATCAAGATCATACATTGACCTTCTTGCCCCTCCTAAAGTTTGGACCACATCCATTACCTCCACATAAAATTGGACATCCTTGGTCTTCTTGGTTCCCACGCCATGGTATGGTTATGCAAATGAAAATGAAGCAAAGTAATAATCTTTCTTCCTCTTCCATGAAAATAAAGCTCTCTAAATGGTATATCAAACTATAGTTCAAAATATTTTAGATGAGGCTGCTCCCATAACTCTCTTATTCGCTTGAAAAATCTTTGAAACTCTGTATTGATTTTATTTTTCTTGTCCCTCTCTTGTTGTTCTTCCTCAATTTCATTAGGATCATACATTGACCTTATTGTCCCTCCTAAAGTTTGGACCACATCCATTACCTCCACATAAAACTGGACATGCTTGGTCTTCTTGGTTCCCACACCATGATATGGTTATGCAAATGAAAATGAAGCAAAGTAATCATCTCCTTCTCCACTGGCTGGAAGAATGCATGCTTAATGTTTTGATACATGATATCATCTCTCTCTTTTTCTCTCATGGTTGAATATCGAAATCCAGTATGGTGGGCCTCCAGAGTTCCAGTCATCTTTCTTCCTCTTCCACCAAATGATGGCCCGATCCACACATCTGCCAGCCTAATTGGCTTTGTTTTTGAAAGATGAATTTTCTCCTGAGTCACCAATGTAGCTCTCTCTACCTTTTCAAGCTCTTTCATTGCTATAGATCGTCTTTGGGATTTAATCATTTGTACCACATGGTTGATGTGCTTTGAATCCTTGCATCTAAAGGAAATTTCCTTAACATAAATATTGCTAGGGAATTTCAATGTTGCCATTGTAGTTGGCATTAAAGCCAATACCTGCAACATTGAAAATTATCCTTATATAAGAATTCCCTCCATCTTGTTAATTGGATTGTAACACTCTTGATGGTGGCTACATGAAATTTGATTTTGATTTTGATTCCTCTTCTACATTAGAGGGTTCGTATCCTTGATCTGGCTCTTCTAAATTATCAGAATCAGAATCACTAGCTTCCATATTAAAATTTTCCTAGCCAACATCTTCAATAAATTTATTTGGATCATCAGTAATAGTCTTTGAAATTGGCCGCTAGTTCAAGTTCATTTTGCTTTCATAATACTTTATATCCATGGAGTTCAACCATTACCTGATGTCATCAAGTGAAGATTGAGGAATTGTGTACATGTTGATTACATCCCACTTGAAGTATTTGAAAACAATAGCCATATCAAATGCCTTTTGCCCAAGTCCTACTCTCCCAAGGTTAACAATCTAAATCTCACTAATAGCGATTACTAAGAAAGGTAATTCCACCAACTCTACCAAATAGTTTACCATAGGAACAATAAAAGTAGAGGCTTTGAAAGGAACTCCATGAAAACCAAGCTCTCTAAATGGTACATCAAACTCTAGTTCAAAATATTTTAGATTAGGCTGCTCCCATAGCTCTCTTATTCGCTTGACAAATCCTTGAAACTCTGTATTGATTTTATTTTTCCTATCCCTCTCTTGCTGTTATTTCTCAATTTCATCAGGATCATACATTGACCTTCTTGCCCCTCCTAAATTTTGGACCACATCCATTACCTCCACATAAAACTGGACATCCTTGGTCTTCTTGGTTCCCATGCCGTGATATGTTTAAGCAAATGAAAATGAAGCAAAGTAATCATCTCCTTCTCCGTTGGCTAGAAGAATGCATGCTTAATGTTTTGATACATGATATCAACTCTCTCTTCTGCTCTCATGGTTGAATACTGAAATCGATTATGGTGGGCCTCTAGATTTTCAGTCATCTTTCTTCCCCTTCCTCCGAATGAAGGTTTGATCCACAATTCTGCCAACCTAATTGGCTTTATTTTTGAAAGCTGAAGTTTCTCCTGACTCACCCGTATTAGCTGTAACTTTTTAGAAATTTTATTATGGTATGTGCACTTTGATATGATGTAATATGATTATGGTTTCGTCTCATATGTTGTAATATTAGATATATAACAAAAAAATAAATTATTGCATGAAATAAATAATAACTTTTCATTCTAAATGTTTTTTTTTGTAGAACACGAGTCTTCCAAAAGATCAAGATGATCCTCAACATGATATAGATCCACAAAATATTGGTTTTAGAGGTACATATCACATGGTAGAGGATGATGATGATGCAAAAACGAAAGACACCGAGGCCGATGACAATGATGACGACGACGACGACGATGACGATGACTATGACAACAACGATGATGATGATGATGATGATGATGATGACGACGACGACGACGACGACGACGACGACGACGACGACGATGATGATGACAACGATGATGATGACGACGACGATGATGATGATGATGATGATGATGAGACAGTTGGTGGTAGTAACTAGTGACATTCATAATCATATATACTGCATCATGGATCATTGCCGATATATCATTATGATGACTCTTTTCATGGTTACTATCATATGTATCATTTTCATGGCGTACAGTACTATATTATTAAGTTGTATCATACTGACATGTATCATTTGGACATGTATCATCTTGACTTGTATCAATTTGAGTTACATAATTTATCAATTTTATTTATCATTTGTACATGTATCATTTTCACTTATGTCGATTGTTGGACATGTATCATTTTGACATGTTTTTGATGTACTACCATATTTGAATTTTACTTGTTTTAGTTATATATGATGATGATCTTATCAGTATTGACTTGTCAATTTATATATTAAAATTGGTTGATGATTTTTGGATGAATATTTATTATGTATGATGATTTTAATTTATTGCTCAGGATGGATGTTGTCAAATTCAATTAAATTATAGATATTTGACTCACTTGTTTTAATTATAGATGATCATCATGTTACAATAATAGCTCAAGTGGTGATGAAAGGTAAAATTAATGCTTGGCACCTCTAGAATGTAATTGAACAAATCAAAGAAGTGTTAAGCTCTTTTGGTGGGTAATGACACTGAACACTAGATTTACTTTTTTTTATCTTTACAAGCAATACAAAAATTTCGTGTTACCGACCCAAAAAATAATAATTATCTTGGTATTTAATCATATGAGTTAAATAATTAAATTACTTACTCTATAATAATATGAGTTATTTAAGAGGCACGATATATCTAACTAATTAAATTAAAATAAAACATATTAAATTAATAAATGGAAGCAAAACAAGAAGCATTTTTAGAAGCAAAAAATGAAGCAACAATGGAAACTGAACTAGAAGCAAACCAGAAGCAATCTTGGAAGAAAAATCAGAAGCAAACCGGAAGGAAGCAAACCTAGAAGCAAAATCAGAAGAAAAACTGGAAGAAAACTTGGAAGCAAAACCGGAAGCAAACATGCAAGCAAAACTGGAAGCAAAAACGAAAGCAAAATTGGAAGAAAAATCAGAAGCAAAACTGGAAGCAAAAACAGAAGCAAAAGTGGAAGCGAAACCGGAAGCAAAATTGGAAGCAAACTTGGAAGCAAAACCAGAAGCAAAACTAGTAGCAAAAATGGGAGTATACATAGAAGCAAAATCAGAAGCCAAATTGGGCGCCAATTTTAACGCTGCTTTCAGCGTTATTTTCGGTGCTATTTTAGGCACTATTTTTGACGCTATTTCTCGGCACTAACGAGGGCACTGTGATTTCCTGGCGCTAACTACGACGCTAAGTCTGGCGAAACATTCGATGCAAAAGTCGGTGCCAAATTCGGCGCCGAGAAGGCCGTGCCTGTTTGCATCGAGTTTAGTGCCAGCCAAATCGCCTGATTCGTGAACTGAAATACACTAAAATTTGGTGCTATTTTAGGCACTATTTTCTTGTTCTATTGTAGTGGTAAACCATTTCCCTTTTCACCCCACATAGCTTTAGTCTTAGCTTAAGATATATAAGGAACCGACCTTCTAATCCCAAAGATTGAATTGTAGGAGTTATCCCATGTACCTACAATGCTTTCCATCTTGTTTGTCCTATATGGTACATTGATCTTGAACAAGACCTTTAGACCTCTCAATAGTTATCACTGAACAAAGATCAATTCTTGCTTGAATTTGCACAAGATAGTGTCTTCATGTTAAAATGTAATTTGTCCTCATCAAAATGCATATACTCTACTTTAGTAGTAGTCACCTTAGGATCATAAACATGCATCCCACCATATAGTTTGTCAAAATTTAGCCAAACACACTTGACCCTTTCTTTCTTGATCAATATATCCAAATAATTTTCACTATCACCAACTTCACTTTTTTACTACCTCCTTTGCATGTTGTGTGTCATACTAGATTGTCCTACTTTAGATGCTATGTTTACAACTTTGTGTTCTTACTTTCATCTCTTCTTATACTATAGCCTAGAATTGTTCATCCCCATATTGAAGTGCAATCTCTCTTCTTAATTCATGAACCGATCATCCCCTCAACCATGTACTCATTTGTGTGGAGGATAACCAATCCATTGAAAAGGTGTCCACACACTTTTCAACCATAATTTTTTTCACTTGAAGTGATATTTTCTTCAAGAGTTGACATTGGATTAGTGTAAGGAACTTGTGGAGAACTTTCTCAGTTGAAGTATATATTACCACAAAAAATGGAGAACGTAAGAGAATTTTAATGAAAGCATCAATTACATGTGTCTACACTAGATTTGTGTGCTTTGATTATGAGATTGACTTAGGTTTCCAAGAGACTTCTCATTAGTACTCAAGTTGATAATATTTTAGCCATATAGAGATCCAATCAAATATCTATTTAGGGAGATCAACTAAAAATTATTTGTATAGGTCCTCAAACAATTCTTGCTCATGTCTTTGTTAGATATTTTATTAAGTGGGGATTTATTCATTGCCAAAGCTTTCCACCTTACTCACAAACCATGTGCATATTTCATCCTATGTCACTTGCCACATCATGTTTGAGATACAACGCACATAAATTAATAAAGGGTTCTAGCAACATAACCAATTTTATTTTATCATTTTCCATCACATGGATTAGACCATTGTTAACATTTTTTTAGTATGTGTGTTGTCTCACATGTTATACTTTGACTTGAAGCATGCTTCAGAAGTACATGGCTCTCGTTATAATTTGTGTGTTTGTAGATCATGACATTATGATACAATGGTAAGAATGACATGCATGCAATAAATAATTTGGTAAAACTTCCATGCATATATTTATTCATTCATTCTCTATTTCAATAGTCACAACCATGGGATTTTATAGGCACTAGAACGCCAATGTGATTAACTCTAGATTTGCATGTACAAATTTGAATAAATAATAATCATAGATCAGTTTAGTGCATGCATTGTCTTTTTAACTAGACTATAGATGCACACGCTTTCTAGTTAGCTACATGACATATGAGCTCAAGCTTCAATTAACTATACAATAACACAATATGATGACACATATGATAGGATTTATGGTGCTAATATACACTCTTGTGTATATTTAGGCTCCTTCACCCATGTTGTTACTCACCCATTTACACACAATCACATACATTTATCCCCCACCTTATCCATATACAAATGCACTTTGATATTCACCTTGATTATGCATTTCTATCCACTTATTTCCAAACATTCCATTACCATCTTGGTTATGGAATATTTTTGTTTGGGTCACTAAAATTTCAAAATTCAAATTCAAATTTTGGTTGACTCTAGTGCATTTATTTCTTTCCTAGAGCTAAGTAAACACACATTTGCATGATTTATTGCTATGTCATTGTATTTAAAAGCATTTGATTGCATTCATTTTGGTCATAAAGTAATCATTTGAATATCATTCACAATTTTGAGAGGAACATGTTGGAGACATTCACATTAGAGTTCATAAATGAAGCTATATCTACATAACCATCCTAGAAGCATTTACATATTTTAAGCTTGTTGTCCTCAATCATTCACACAAGCATACATTGATCCCTTTTGGAGATTAATCTAGAAGAATGCGTACTTCTAAAAGTATTTTTATAGTAGAAAAGATAACAACAAAATAGACAAATTTGTAAGCTCCGTTGAAATATGAAATCCATTTAATAGGTTTCCCATTGTAGACACAAATAACCCCATAGCTATCTTTATTATTTTAAATTAGGTTCTTTTCTTTTTTGGAAAATGCATTATATTAGTGAAAGAAAAATAATTTACAAGAGTGTAGAAGTGTCTGGAAGAGACACATCCCAACCAAAATGACTGAAAGAAACACTAATACAAAATATATCAGAACACATATCCATTAAGACAGTTGAATTTTTTTTTGCTGAAAACAACGTGCAACACAATTTATAAGATTAATTTCTATCTATATATTTGTTATGAAATTTAAACCAGAGTATGTATGATAACAACAACAATAAAATAAACACAAGAAAACAAGTATATAGCAAAATAAGAATAGTGCAAAGAACACATAGATTACTTGGAAAACCTCCAATGTGGAGGAAAAACCACGGGGCAAGGACCAATAATTTTTATTGTAGCAACAAACCATTACATCAGAAGCTCCAATACAAAATGAAATCTTCATCTCAACAGGAGAGATCATTTTTGGCATATTTATAAAAGCAAGGAAACTTTCGAATGAGAAGTTTCTATATAATACTAGAAGCTTCTATTCGATTTAGATGTTTCTTAATTTGAAGTAGAAAAATCTATTCAGAATAGAAGTTTCTTAATTCGAAAAATTTAGCCTTCACAACTAACATTCTCCCACTTGAAGCTAAATGAAAGGCTCCTGGATAACAAACTGCAATTGTAGATGATCTTTTTTCTATTGATCCTTGCCCAAGCCTGCGCATCAAGTCATCTCTAGGCCTGGAAAGCTCCTACATAACTCTTGTTTGGCTCTTGGCATAATTTTTGTTAGCATATCAACAAGGTTCTCAGCTGTATGGATCTTTTCCAAGTGTAGCTATCCTTCCTCCAACACTTTCCTAATCCAATGATACCTTAAGTCAATGTGTTTGGTTCATGAGTGAAAGGCTGGGTTTTTCACCAAGTGAATGACACTTTGACTGTCACAATATAACACATATTTGTCTTGTTTTACTTCGTAACTCTCCAAGGAATCATTGTATCCACAACATCTCTTTGCATGCTTCAGTTTCAACTATGTATTCTGCATTTGTTGTGGAGAGAGCTACTATTTTTTGTAGCCTAGATACCCAAGACATCGTTGCACCTACAAATGTATATAGAAAACCAGCAGTAGAATTTCTAGTGTCCACATCTCCAGCCATATTTGCATCTCTAAATCCTTCAAGCACCATATCATTATGACCAAAACATAAATAGTAATGACTAGTACCCTTGAGGTATCTTAACATCCATTTCACCGCTTGCCAATGTTGTTTGCCTGGATTGGCAAGGAACCTGCTGACTACTCCCACTAAATGTAATGTTTGGTCGTGTGCATACCATGGCATACATTAAACTACCAACTACTGAAGCATAAGGAATCTTTTTCATTTCTTCCTTCTCTATGTCATCACAAGGGCATGAATCAAAATTCAATTTGAAATGGGAAGCAAGAGGTGCACCAACTAGCTTGGCATCCTTCATATTAAATATATCAAGCACCTTCTCAATATATTTTTCTTGTGACAGCCATAATTTTTCTTCTTTCTGTCACGAATGATCTTCATGCCCAATATTTTTTGTGTTGGACCCAAATCCTTCATTGCAAACTAGCTACCCAAATCCTTCTTCAACCTGTTAATCATATTCTTATCTTGTCCAACAACTAACATATCATCCACATATAACAATAATATAATGTACTTGTCCTAGTCATATCTCTTAATGTAGACACAATGATCAATCTCTAGTCTATTAAAACCATGCTCCAACATAAATGAATCAAATTTCTTATACCAATGGTGAGGTGCCTGTTTCAACCCATATAGGCTCTTCTTCAACCTGCAAACCAAGTTCTCTTTACCTTTTATTTTGAAACCTTCTGATTGCTCCATATAAATTTCCTCTTCCAATTCTCCATGAAGGAAGGTAGTCTTTACATCTAACTGTTCACATTCCAAATCTAGAGCAGCAATAAGACCAAGAATAGTTCTAATGGATGACATTTTAACAACAGGTGAAAAAATTTCATTGAAGTCAATACCTTCTTTATGAGCAAATCCCTTCACCACCAACCTTGCTTTGTATCTCTTCTTCTCATCACCCTCATGTTTGATCTTGTACACCCATTTGTTTTGTAGGGCTTTTCTTCCTTTTGGAAGCTTTACCAACTCCCAAGTTCTATTTTCCAGCAAAGAGTCCATTTCATCCTCCTTTGCTTTCTTCCATTCTTTACTATGTTCATATTTACAAGCTTCCTAAAAACAATTAGGTTCACCTTCATCAGTTAATAAAATATAATCAGAGGGAGGATATCTTTGTGAAGACTTATGAGGCCTAGCAGATCTGCGAACCAACTGTGGCACAATGTTGTTAGGTTGAATCTCTTGTAAGGGCTCCTGCACAGTTTCTTCTTCTTATTGTTCCTCATTTCCATTATGAGGTAATGGCTAGTCATTATTTCCAACAACGACTTCTTGTAATGGTGGCAGATTTTCTTGTTGCTCCTCTTGTTGTCCTTTAATTTCAACAAATTTCTGCATCTCCACACTTTTGTCAATATTTTTAAACATTTGTCCTTCATTAAAAATAACATCCCTACTTCTGATAATATTTCTCTTTAGAGGATCCCATAACCGATAACCTAGCTCATTATCATCATATCCTAAGAAAATACATTTCAATGATTTTTCATCTAACTTGGACCTCTGTTCTTTAGGAATGTGCACATAAGCTTCACAACTGAAAATGTTCAAATGAGAATAATATCTCCTTACCGGTCTATACCTTTTCAGGAATGCCTCCATCTAGTGAAGTCATGGGAGAGCGGTTTATTAAGTAACAAGCAGTTCAGACAACCTCTACCCAGAAATGTTTGGGCAAACCAGAATCTGAAAGCATACTTCTCACCTTCTCCATTATTGTCCTATTCATTCTCTCAGCTGTTCTATTTTGTTGTGGAGTGAGAGGAACTATTTTTACATGCTTTATCCCATGTTTACTACAATATTCTTCGAAGGCTTTGGAGAAATACTCCCCACCATTATCTGTTCTAATACATCTCAATAGTTTGTTAGTTTCCCTTTCAATAGCCATATGAATTTTTTGAAAAACATCTAAAACTTGATCCTTGCTCTTAATAGGGAAAGCCCACACCTTTTTCGATGCATCGTCAATCAAAGTAACCAAATAAGAAGCCCCTCCTAGTGATTTTATATTAATTGGGCCACAAACATTAGAATGCACCAAATATAATAATTTTGTATTCCTTTTTGAATTATTCCTTAAAAATGACATTCTTTTCTGTCTACCCATAATACAGTGATCACAAAATTTAAATTCTCTACCTTTTATTCTAGGAAATTTTTTTTGTTCGAGAAGTATTTTCAGG
Organism: Sequoiadendron giganteum; assembly: GCA_007115665.2. Classification (NCBI taxonomy): domain Eukaryota; kingdom Viridiplantae; phylum Streptophyta; class Pinopsida; order Cupressales; family Cupressaceae; genus Sequoiadendron; species Sequoiadendron giganteum. Next base: position 15,586,380 of record CM021109.1, read on the forward strand.
CCTCTTTCTATCATGTGTCCAAGTCTTTTGTGCCAAAAATATGTTGTAGGCTCCTTTGCAACAATAGCAATATATGACTTCTGCAACTTTGATTTTAATGTGTAAAGAGTGCCTGTTTTCTACCCCTTTGCAACAACTAACGAGCCTTTTACAAATTTTCAACATCCCTTGCCAAATATTATATGACAAAATTCATCATCTAGCTTTCCAGCTGAAACTAAATTCATTCCAAGCTCTAGTACATGCCTAACTTGTTTAAGCAATAAACTACAACCATCTTTTGTTTTTATTAAAACAACTCCCACTCCCTCAATACTACATAAATTATTATTACCCAAGTGAACCTTACCCAAATTACCAGATTTATAAGAAATACAATTTTCTCTGCTTGGGGTAGCATGGTAGGAGGCTCCAGAATCTAAAATCCAATCAATATCATGATTAGAAGTACAAAGGCATGCATCCTCATATGAAATAGTAATTAATACCTCACCATCTGATGCAACAACAATAGTTTCTTCATTTGCACTGGCTGATTTTTGTTCCTTTTTTTCTCGCTTCTAGACTCGACATTCTCTTTTCATGTGTCCCAGTTTTCCGCAATGATAGCATGTGAGTCTGCCTCTTCTTGATTTCGATCTACCCCTTGACTTCGAATGCCCTTGTCAGTTTTGATCAAATTTCCTACCGCGATCAGCTAGGGTTAAGGCTTCTCCTCCCTGGTTTTATGTCATTGATTTGTGGCGCAACTCCTCATTCATTAAACTACTACTGACGTCATCAACCTCCAAAGTTCCTCCAGGTGCCAAAGTACTAATAGCTACGATCAAGTTTTCCCAACTGTCTGACATTGAGCACATTAATAAAATGGCTCTAATCTCATCATCTAAAGTGATTTTAATAGAGGCGAGTTGACTAGTAATTATGTTGAACTCATTTAAATGTTTCGCTACTGAAGCACACTCCTCCATCTTGAGATTGTATAATTTTTTCATCAGAAAGACTTCATTTGAGGCTGTATTCTTCTCATATAGATCATGAAGCTTTTTCCATAGTTTTGCTGCTGTCTTCTCTCCAAAAACATTAAAATACATATTCTTAGCCAGATACTGACAGATGGTTGCAATTGCCTTTCTATCCATCTTTTTCCAATCTTCATCCGTTATTGACGTGGGTTTCTTTGATATTCCTTTGATCGACAAATGCTAATCCTTTAGAATCAGTATATCCTCCATTTGGGATTTTCATAGGGCAAAATTAGCCCCGTTTAATTTCTCCATGTCACTCGTTGTGACCTCCATGCTGCTCAACAACAAAAAAAAAGGTACACACACCAAATCTTTTAGCAATCTGGTGCTCTAATACCAATTGTTATGAAATTTAAACCAGAGTATGTATGATAACAACAACAATAAATAAACACAAGAAAACAAATAGATAGCAAAATAAGAACAGTGCAAAGAACACAAAGGTTACGTGGAAAACCTCCAATGTGAAGGAAAAACCACGAGACAAGGATCAATAATTTTTATTGTAGCAGCAAATCATTACATTAGAAGCTCCAATACAAAATGAAGTCTTCATCTCAACAGGAGAGATCATTTTTTTACATATTTATAAAAACAGAGAAATTTTCAAATGAGAAGTTTCTAAATAATACTAGAAGCTTCTATTTGAATTAGATGTTTCCAAATAGAAGTTTCTTAATTCAAAATATTTAGCCTTCACAACTAACATTGGAATAGAAGTTTCTTAATTGGTACAACACAATTTACAAGATTAATTTCTATCATGGAAAGTTTATTTTCCTTTACAATTACAAACATTCTGCATATTTACGCCGAAGGCATGTCTTATATGAGTTTTCAGAACTCAATTTGTCCATCAACAGCTTAAAATCAACGACAGGGGGTGGTTGACATAATGGTCATTGGCAACAGTTGATTATTTTCCCGCCTGTCTACAGCTGACATCTTTCGATAGGTTTTAACATTATGTACCAGGAAAGCCCGCTGCCCAAGACCCCCACCTATAAAGTGCTATTAGTTTACCACCCGAACACTCTGACCCGCCCTAGAGATGCATAACAATACGGGATCAAGAGATGCGCATATAGGGCACGAGATCAAGCAAGGGCTGCAGAGTTTTCCACTTCACTTACCCGCGGTTGGATGTAATCCGGTTGGTCAAGCAAGGTAAGAGCCAGGGGCAGGTTTTTTCTGCTTTCAATAAATCTGTCGTTCTCACTTATTTTTTATGTCCCCACCGCCATTGGTTTCTGCTCCTCCAAACTTGGTATTGACATTTGACTTCTCCAATTTGGCGAGTACAACCTGAAAAATAAGGGTTTCAACGAAGGTTTTAGAGTATGTTTATTAAAATGAAAATTATGGCCAAGATCTTAATAATGAGCACATTTTACGACATCCTTTATCCTATTTTTAATTAATAATAATAATAATTCTATATAATACAAAAATAAAATAAAAAATATAATACAAAATATATTAATATAGATTAAAAGGTATATACTCCATTCTTTATTTTTTATTTTTTATGTTTTATGTGGATATTTTATTGGATGATTTAGAATATATATGTAATGTTTAAAATTTGAAATGCGAAGAGATACAAACAAACATGTAATTATTAATAATAATAATTCTATATAATACAAAAATAAAATAAAAAATATAATACAAAATATATTAATATAGATTAAAAGGTATATACTCCATTCTTTATTTTTTATTTTTTATGTTTTATGTGGATATTTTATTGGTTGATTTAGAATATATATGTAATGTTTAAAATTTGAAATGCGAAGAGATACAAACAAACATGTAAGTTTCTTAGTTTTAAAAATGATATTTTGATATATCGAATCTTTTAATTTAAATTTTTTATTTTATTTTATACCAACTAAATTGAAAATATGGAGATTCTTATTCACATTTAAATAAATCCTTTTAGATTTTTTTATTAGATTAAAGGTTGCAAATCAAACTTATATATTAAAAAAAAATGTTATCCTCCAAGTTTTCAAAAGTGCAAGATTCTCCAAAATCCAGCAAATGTTTTAAAAATCTCATTTCTAATCTGTGCTACATTTCTAATCTGTGTTGTGCCATTTGCAAGAGAACAAAAAAATATTTAGGGCGAAGTATTAGATTTAGGGTTTCTTTATCTTTTGTTTTTCTCTCTCGTGACCTATTTAACCCCCAATATATTTTCATTCTTAGTTGGGTGAGTAGTTTCTATTTTTATTAATTATTATCAAAATAATTAATAAATAATAAATACTAAAATCAGTAAATTATTTAATAGTTATAAATTAATAATAATATTAAAATCAGTAAATTATTTAATAGTTAATTAATTAATAAATTAATAGTAATGTAAAAATAAATTAACAATAACATAAAAATAAATTGTATAAATTAATAATAACATTAAAATCAATAAATTATTTAATAGTTATAAATTAATAATAATATTAAAATCAGTAAATTATTTAATAGTTAATTATTTAGTAAATTAATAATAATATAAAAATAAATTATATAAATTAATAATATAAATTATAAATTTATAATTATATTTTTTATATAAATTATAGAAATGTAAAAATATCAAAATCATTTTCTAAATGATCTATCAATTCATCTTATTTACTACACAGATGTATGCCAAAAATAAACCATTTTTTCTCTAATTGACCTTTCAGGCCTCTTCGGCATACCCATTGCACACTAAGGTGCAATAGCTAGTGATATTTCCTTTGATATAAAAGCATCCCCTTACACATGCAACTCTCGTGCGTGCACGTCGATTGTTCTGTTTCGATCAAACACGCAATCTACAATTTTAAGATATGTGGACTTTTTCTGGCCTTCTGCTTTTATATTTCCAACGCAAAAAAAAAGTTAATTAATTCACTAAACTTTTGTCTACGTGAACGTCTGAGTTTAAGGTGTTGATTCACTCCCCAAAATTCGGAGTGCATTTACACCGTCCCATAGAAGAGTTATTTGAAGTGTTGTAATAAAATTCAAAAACTTGATTGTCTTTATCGAACAGCATGCTAAAGTTGCAGTGATTCATCCTGAAGATTTATTTAATTTAACAGAAGAAATAGCCTTTGTTGAAGGAAGAGGGAACATTTTTTATTTTTATGGGAATTCACGAGCTTGAAATGATGGGTGTTTTTAGAATAAAATGACCAAATGAGTCGGTGCAAAGCGTGCTCTTCAGTCCTGTCCATATTCCATGTTTACTTTTGTGTTGACAGTGCATTTAATGCACTATACTGGATTTACACAACCCGACAAACGTCAGCCAATCCTCACGCCAGTTTTACAGGATATCAAAGTCAGAGTTAGCAACTAGGTTGGTGAGAGCTTGGTAGCAGAGGTGGATTGGTACTTATAAGATATAGCGTTGATTCTGTGTACCTATTGCTCTGTAAGAGACAATGAGGATCGCCTGGTTGTTGCTCTTCATTGCCTCTACAAATGTGTTGTTGATTTATGGAATTGAGCCGCCATATGCTTGTGATTTGAGAAATCCTGCTACTCGAACTTACGCATTCTGTAACAGCTCCAAAGCAGTTGGAGAGCGCGTGAAGGATTTGATATCGCGGTTGAGTTTGGAGGAGAAGGTCGTGCAGCTAAGTAGCACGGCAGATGGCATTGGAAGGTTGGGAGTGCCCAAATATGAATGGTGGTCGGAGGCTCTGCATGGGGTTGCAGAGACTGGACCTGGCATTCGATTCAATGGTGCTGTTCGTGCAGCCACCAGTTTTCCTCAAGTCATTTTGACTGCCGCTTCTTTCAATGTCAGGCTCTGGTACCGCATTGCTCAGGTTGGGTTTTCAATATCTTCTTATACCACCAGGTACTAGAATTTTATTGCTGAAGAATGTCTCCCTCTTTTCTTTTTTTCTTCTCTGGAACCCACTGATATATTAAAATTAAAACCTACCGAACCGGGATGTTACTGTTGTTGGGGTAACCTGATACTGCTGCATCGAAAGCAGGAACTCAGTGTAGTATTAGATTTTAGAAAGAGATCTTCATGAAATTTTTGCATTGGAACCCCCTTTTGTTGCTCATCCTTAGGATTAGCTCTGCACTGTCTGGTGCCAATATGCATCTAACATGCCTTGTTCCCACTGGTACGTATAAAGTTCTCAAAATGTTTCTTACAAAGCCACAGTTTTATCTTTTGTAGATCTGAGTTCTATGGGCAATAGATTGGTCCCAAATGTGGATGGAAACTTGATTTCTACTCAATTTTTCCGAAGTCCTTTTGTCGAGTTAATATGGATTGCTGAAGGTTGGCCTTGCTTGTATTAGATTCTTTAAGAAATTAATTGTTGGTAGTACAAATGGGGTGGCATTTTTAATTAATTTAATGACTTTATCAATCAACACAAGTCCAAAGATCACAAGATGTGATCTGATATAAAATCTTCAGAGTAAAAAAAGTGAATCATGGATCAACTTTGAGCCTTTGAGGTTCTGCGGTTTCCTTCTGGAGGGTGGATCTTTTGTTATTAATTAGATGACTTCATCAATTAAATAGGCTATTCATATTGCAGCACAAGGCCAAAGAAGATGGGATTTGATGTAAAATCTTAAAGAGTACAAAGAGCAAATCAAGGATCAACTTTGATGTGCTGCAATTTCCTTCTGGAGGGTAGATCTTTTGTTATTAATTTTGTTTAGAAATGTTCTTGTTTTTGCAGGTCTTGCCTTTGCAAAGCGGAGGAAAAAAAAGCTTGATAAACCTGTATGATACCAGTGTATATACAATCTGAAACAATAATGGATCAAAAGTAAAGACAATACATATTATTTTCACCTGCAAAAATCTTTATGGATAAAATCTGGAATGAGTGCTTTAAAGAATGACCAAAAATAAAAAATGCAAAATAACATCCAATTTTTTCCCCAAATAATGCTAAGACTTATCAGTTATCAACATGGATATTATACAACAATTATGCTAACTTACTTGGCTTGGATGTCACAATAGGTGGAGCAATACACAAGAATGTGCCATCCAATCTCAATCTTCCCTAAAATGTGAAATAAACAAATTTTCCTCTTCCATTCTACATTAGGTGTCATCCCATCTATGAGTTTCGCATGTAAGGTGATGTGAATTAGTGTTAAAAACGCCTGTCAATGAGTTTCACATCCGAAATAATGTAAAATAGTGTTAAAAGCGCCTGTAAAGCCGAATAGTTTTAGGGTTATTAACCTTCAATGTAAGTCTCAGCTGTGATGATTGGTGATACTCGATGGCCATTTTGCTAGTTTCAAATCGCAAAACGAGCAGAGGATATAAATTTGGTAGGTCCTCAATTTGTCTTGAGTGGACTGTATTTATTCCTTTGGCTAACATCTCTTATAGTATATTCAAAAACAGTTTAGCAGTGGAGCACTGAATATGACGGGTAGTTATTAATTATTCATTGAAAATACGCAATGTATATATTTTGGGCAGCCTGCAGGAACATAACATGAGTACCGGTTAGGGGTCAGATAGAGTACAATGTAATTGCTCTGCCGAAATCACAAATGCTTCTGGATGCAACTGTGAGAGTTTTTTACATCACACAGTTGCATCCAGTACCATTCAAGATTTCGATAACATGGACTATGAAAATATAATGGCTAGGATAGTTGATCTGCTGTTAAGAAAGTCTTCAATGACTCAAATGGATAATGGGATCAATAGTTCTTTTTCAATTTTTATCAGGTGAAGCTGACGGCTCACACACCCTGCCTTCATCGGGCCACCATAAGAGAGCATCTAAGAGCCCAATCACATTTTCCAGGGAATACTGAAGATCTAATACAACAGGCTTTTAACTTTTTGATCCCTGTTATGAATGGTCTTTCCACTAAAATTTTCAATCCTACTACTAGACTACTGCCCATAGCTACCACATCTGGGCAGATCCGGAATTTTTTGGACCTGTTAGATTTGTCCAAATTCAGTTCAGAATATTCAATTTGTATAGAAATTTTACCACTTTTTTTAACAAAAATTTGTATTTCTGAATTTGTTTGACCTCCCAAATGAAACAAAAATTTCGAACCAAGTAGCTATTCTACTGCTCAAGTATAAGTTCTACAAGAAAATTGCCTTATGTCAATAGTAAGATTAGGTTTACCCAGATTTCTTAAGATTGTGTTTAGTTTGTTTCGAGCTATTGAGGATCAGGAGCCATTGTTTTATTTTTGAGGTGGTGAGGCTGAAGGCTAACCTAAGCTTATAGAGAAGCTCCTGGTGCCTGTAAGCCAGCTGATCCCAGTGAGCCAGTAGCATGAAGAAACACCCAAGCCTTACAAATAGCCCAAGCCCTACAAATGGTAAAAACGTAAGAGTCTCACACCTACATATTTGACAACATGGTTGCCCTTACTCTAATAGATGTATGTGCAAAGACATTACCGTGCTAAATATGCAGCTCTTGTTAAGATAATCGAGCTCAAAGCTATAAAGAAATTCTTCAATGGGGGATGCACACTCATTACTTTAAGCAAGGCAATCCAAATGGTGAAATCTCAGTAGTTTCATCTCTATGTACCCAATTAGAGGGTTTTGAACTTTGCCTTGCCTAGTGAGAATCCTGGCTCAAAGATGATATCATTTGACGATACTAAAAATTCCCAGTATTTGAGCTGGCGAGTGCTGGAAAGAACAGATTACTCACACTACTGGACGGCCTATGAATAACACACCAGTTTTTACGAAAATAGTATTGTAAACTACCGACTGATATATCAGTTAAAGACCCATATTTAAATTAAATTTTGATCTGGGGAGGTTCAGGTATCAAATGCTTTAGCATAAAGCATTGTAAGGAAGACATACATGTAACTTGTAAGCAGTAGGTAAAAAATAAAAACTCAATACATTCAACTTATATTTGACAAACTTTGAGCTATCAGCTATGATTTGATAAAGAATCCTGTGGTTGTGTAGGCTACTGGCATTGAGGCAAGGGCAATATATAATGCAGGGCAGGCATCTGGTCTGACTTTCTGGGCACCTAACATTAACATATTTAGGGATCCTAGATGGGGACGAGGTCAAGAAACGCCTGGAGAAGATCCGCTCATGGCTAGCAGGTACGCAGTTGCCTATGTTCGTGGATTGCAAGGTGATATGCTTTCTGATAAGACAAGAGGATCACCTAGAGTCCAGCAGACTTTGAGAGCTTCTGCCTGCTGCAAGCATTTCACAGCTTATGATTTAGATAGATGGGAGGGCACTGTTCGTTACTCTTTCAATGCGTTGGTAAGTAGCATTCATTGCCTGGTTCTATTTTAGGTTTTGGTAATACTTATTGTAGCATATATGTTGAGCTTTCTTACTAAACAACTAAAGCATATTAAGGATGTATTAGATTCATGGTAAATACTAAATGGATCTAATGTACACTGCAATACTTGTCTCTAACTTTTTGCTTCTTCTTGAACATATTGCATGGCCTTCAATAAAGGTTCCATTTGATTTGATTTCACTGTTTTCTATTGGCTATCATCAGGTAACTAAACAAGATTTGTTGGATACATACCAACCACCATTCAAGAGTTGTGTGGAGCAAGGGCACGCAAGTGGTATCATGTGCTCCTATAACCGAGTTAATGGAGTCCCTCCTTGTGCTGATTATGACCTTCTTACCAACACTGCAAGACATGACTGGGGATTTCAAGGGTAACCACTTACATTAATATTTATTATTAACCCATTGTTTAGTTTGTTAGAGTTTCTTTTAGCACTCTTAATTAGCTATTTTAATTGCAGTATTTTAGAGCCCCATTGACCTATTTTAGTCATTCATGGACTTTAATAGAATTTTTCTTTGACTTATTATGCTTTCATTGTGTTTTCCAGCTACATCACCTCGGACTGTGATGCTGTTTCAATCATAAAGACTGATCATCATTATGCATCCACTCCAGAAGATGCGGTAGCAGATGTTCTAAAAGCAGGTAAGCACAATTATTCAGTCATATACTCTTAAAGATGTATATTCTAACTTCTACTAATTATACTGGACTTTTATCAGTAGCGTTTTCGCCCACAATGATGTACCGATCTTTGTGGAGTTTTAGGAATATACATTGGTCATATGGTGATGCAGAATCAACTTGCCTAATCTTAGTCTATTTGTAACATAGAATTGGCGCCTTTATGATAAGACTCAGATTTTGTATGAAGAGTAAAGGATATTTATGTCAATATGATTAATCAGAATTTAATTATGGACAAAAGATAAAGAACTATGCATTTGAGCTTCTGAGGTTAGACAGCTCTAAAGCTGTTGTTCTTTATTCTTAGCTTTTCTAGAGGAAGTTCTATTAGAAGAGCAAGGGCTAAACTCTAGGAGCTAAAACGAAGGGTAAGAGGAATACATTTAAGGGATGGAACACCCAATACTAGTATTTTGTAAATATCAATGGTAATAGAGTTTATTATAATTCAGTCCATCCATCTTTGATAATACTAGGTGTGTTTTTATCTATAACATAGATAAACGTTTGTATGATGTGGTGTTTTCAACTGGTGTAACTATGACTTTTGTTTGTCATCTGCTGAAATTTTAAGAAAAGCTGTTGGTGGAACATTTGAGGTTCCAAGAGTGCAGTAGTACCCTAATGTCAGAGAGAAGGTAGAAAAGGATTCTAAATAACAGCTAAGATCAGATTGTGTTTGCTGATTTGATAACAGTATCTACATTGTTGTTTGTCAGGAATGGATGTAAACTGTGGAGATTATTTGCGAAGATATACAATATCAGCAATCCAGAAAGCAAAGCTGAATGAATCAGATGTCAACAGAGCTCTTTACAATTTGTTCTCTGTACGGATGCGTCTGGGGCTTTTCTCTGGTGATCTTAGCCAACAACTATATGGCACACTGAAGACGGATGAAGTGTGTTCAGCTGAACATCAAGAACTTGCATTGGAAGCTGCAAGACAGGGAATTGTGCTTCTCAAGAATAGCAGGAAACATTTGCCTCTATCAAAAACACAAACCAAGTCCTTAGCTGTCATCGGGCCCAATGCCAACAATGCAACTATTCTCCTTGGGAATTACCATGGTTGGCTTCTACTTTGATTTTTTAGATAAGTGTTTATTAATCTGATAAGTAGAGGCACTCCACAGTTAGTTGAACAGTGACCAAGACTTGAAGGACAATAAAGAAGTTGAATCTGGTGTGCCAAACAGTTCTCATTTGGTTTACCAGATTCAAGGTTTTTTTCCTCGGGATAATTTGGTTTCTAAATTTTTTAGAGCTAATTTACTATCTTTTTGTGATGCTTGGGAATTAAGTTTATATGAAGATAAAGCAGGCCATCATACTTAATCAAAATTCTTCCCTGCTTATGAATATCCAGGGATTCCTTGTAGTACCATAACACCGCTTCAAGGCCTGCAGAAATATATCAAGAACACATTGTATGCAGCAGGATGTGAGAATGTGGCTTGCTTATCTGATACTATGTTCAATCAAGCCATAGAAATTGCAAAGGAAGCAGATGAAGTAGTTTTAGTTGTTGGATTAGACCTAACCCAAGAAAGAGAAGATCAAGATCGAGTCAATTTGAATCTGCCAGGTGAACAGCGGAAGCTGGTTTCTGAAGTCTCACGTGCTGCTAAAAGACCTGTGGTGCTTGTCATCCTCTGTGGTGGTCCAGTGGATGTATCTTTTGCAGTAAATGACTCTAGCATTTCCAGTATCATTTGGGCAGGTTACCCTGGTCAAGCTGGAGGCCAAGCCCTTGCAGAGATTATATTTGGTGATTACAATCCAGGTATTCCATTCCCTACAATCCATGTGCCCTTTCCCACTGTTCATTTTTACGGTAATTTTCTTTCTTTTAAATCTTGGGATAGATGATGTTTTAATTTCTGGATTTAGACGTGAGGGTAACTTATAACTTGATATAGAGAAAAATCAGGAGCAACTTTCTCCTTGGAAAGATTAAAAGATCTAATGAAGCTACTGATAGAAAACGTTTAAAACTTGTCATTAATTTGAATTCTTATTAAAGCTGTTTTGACTGCACAAGAAAAATTTAAAAACATTAATTCACCTCAAAATTATATTTTAGGTCTGAAGGAGTTGTGTGATGCAGACCACCTCTATTGCTACTAGTTCAGTACTTTTCTCTCACTGATAATGGATCTAAACATAACAGCAAAAAGAACAGCGTAGCAACTAATGCAAATACTTCAAGTATTCTCTGCCTTATAATCTGTTAACTCGCAATGGACAAAGAAACAAATGCAGTATACAGAAGAGATAGCAGCAGCAAAAAAACCTTCTATTCATAAACTTGAATACAATAGCAGTTACAAATTCAATAAATGGCAGATACAGCAAATATTTTCTTAAAATACAGATCTAAATGCCCGGAATTGACAGAAAATGGGACACAATTCATTAAATGGTTAGTTACATCATCCTCCCCATCTTTTCAAAATTTTGAACCTTATAGTTCAAAGAACTCAAGAACCCGACTGCCACTGCCTGCCCTTCCACCAAGTTACATACTTCTGCAAATTTTCATATTTTTCTTCCTCTGCTTCCAACCACATGTTGGACCATAGGAGATCCCCCACTACCAAATTGTTCTATTCCTACTTTCTCAGTTTCTTGTGGGTTTAGACCCACCTCTACTTGTCCTCCCCCATTGAAACTCATTCTGGATTTTCTCATCAGTTGTTCTGCTTTTTAAAAGGAAAATTTTTACTGCTCCACTGCTGCTGCCATCATCTTCTTTAGCTTTGTCTTCTTTTATGAAGAGGTCTTTGTTTTCTAGCTCTACGTGATGCCCATAAAGCTTTGGTTGCTCACAAGACAACTCTTTCTTTGCACTGTCCTCATTTGCTGCACAACAAATGTATATGCCGCTGCTCCTCCTCTTAATCATTCTCATTTCTTCTCCAAAAAAGAGATGCTCTTCTCTCTTTTCATGAATTATGGAAATTTCAAGACATCCCTCCACATGCTCCTCTGTTGTGTTCTCTAAGACCAATATAATTTCAACTATGCCCAAAAATCTCCATCTCTATTGTAGTTTCATCTCTAATGTGGACTATTTTCACAGTTGCAACATCTTGGATCAATTTTAATGATAGGCTGCATTCCTCCAGCTGCTCCTCTGTTGTGTTCTCTAAGACCAATATAATTTCAAATATGCCCAAAAATCTCCGTCTCTATTGTAGTTTCATCTCTAATGTGGACTATTTTCACAGTTGCAACATCTTGGATCAATTTTAATGATAGGCTGCATTCCTCTTCATTGCTGTCATCTAAATCTTCCCTTTTTTCAGTGTGATCATAAATACTTTTTGCAAGTAACATAGCTCAACATTTTAATCCCTTTCATCTATCTCCTTTCTCTCAAACTCTTTGAAGAGCATATTTAAAGGCCTTTTATGCATTAGTAATCCTGCCTACTCCTCAAGGGATTTAATCTTTCCTTGTTCTAACAGCTGTTCCCTTTAGCTAATCCTAGACTCTGGCTTTTCTCTCTAAAAATAGCTTTTGCTTACAAGGTGAGTATTTATTCCCACCAATGTTTTTCACATTATCTCAAGTTCTCAACTCTTGAATGCCTTTGCTTCAGCTTTCTTTTTCTTTTCTTTCTTTGTTATTACTTATCTATTACTGCTCCACACCCACCATAATTCCTCCAACTCAAACTCCAATTTTTGTAGCTTCCTTTACTTGTCTTTTGTTTGCTTCTGCTTCTTCCTTTATCTTATTTCTCCTTCCAGCTTAGTTATCCTCTTTTTTCACATCTTGAAATAATTCCAACTCTGCAGCTATAGCCATAGGCACAAATTTCCTTTAAGCTATTGAGAACTCATCTCACGAATTTTGCTCTCCAACATCTTTGAATGCTCTGATACCAATTCTGATGCAGAACCTCTGTCGCTACAAGTTAAATGCTTTCACTGATAATGGATTTAAACAGAACAAAAACTAATGCAAATACTCCCAGTTTTCTCTGCCCTATGCTCAGTTAACTCACAAGGGACAAAGAAACAAATGCACTATACAGAAAAGATAGCATTAGAAAAAAACAACCTTTTATTCTTGAACTTGAATACAACAGAAAAAATCACCTATAAAATAGCTATCCTAGCCCAGTCCTCAAAACTCTCTTTCTTACCAGCAATGTAGCCCCCTAATAAACAAAAATCCCACATCAAAATGGAAAACCCCCACTAACCCACTATAGTGGTTACAAATTCAATAAATGGCAAACACAGAAAATATTTAAATACCTAAATGCCTAAAACTGACAGGAAGCGGGACACAAGTCATTAAATGGCCGGTTACATCATTGTGCCTGTAATATCTCCCTGCAAATTGCTTCTACTATCGATAATGCAACAGACAGAGAGCCTTGAATTGTTGTTAAATTGAAAATCCATTGATATCCAGTTTACGTAAATTCTATATTCATTTTCTGAATCATTTCCTGGTAGTTCTAATACAGACCTAATGTAATTATATACTTATTTAGCAAGCAAGCACAATAGGTAAAGTTCCGTACACTTTCTTATCGAGTTTCTCAGTCATATGTGCTTAATAGTTAATTGTGTACAATGACACTTCACATATATTAACTTTTTCCTGATTACATATCAACCACAAGAATGACTATTTTCTTCCATCTCCTTGTCAAGTTCTAGATGATGTGAGCTTAGATCGAATTCTTATATTTTAGGAAGTGATGACAGTCCCTTGTACCCACACTAGAATACACATATCCACATCTCCCAGTGACTACATTTAAATACAATAAAGCTGTACCCTTACTCATATTCCCATTTGACATTTTAAAATGGCGCCTCTATTCACATGTCAATATCCAATGTCCCTTAGTGATCGATTTCTTTCTATGCTTCTGTTCTTTTTTTGGTTCAGATTGTGTTATTAATAGACGTGTACCCTTCCTCTTATGGGCAGCCCTTTAAAACCCAGTATGTCATCACCGTAAGTAACTTCTTTGGGAGTTGATGGCACCCATTCAAATACGAAAATCAATGATATGATTGAACAGAATCATAACTCTAAAGACATTCCTTTCCACCACGTAAGTTAGTTGCTTTCAGTTGTGACAAAGGGAGTGAGTTTCCTGGAAAAAGTCAGAAAATACTGTCCTTTACATGTTACTTAATAAATGGCATGGCTGAGAGGAGACGAGCTTGTAAATTTCTTGCCTCATCCTTAATCCACTTCTAGAAAACTATGCTATTCTGGTAAAGCAGATACTGAGGAAATCCACCCTGCTAAGAGAAATTATGTTAGCTGAAACATTAGTAAGAGTGACTCTAAGTCAAGATTTGGCTTGGAAGTGGCAGACTCTATTTGGTAAGGCCATGCAATAGTTTAGCTTAATGCTTTAATGGGATGGGCTGTGTGGCATAATTACCAGGAGACTCATATAGGAATGTGGACCACATCCCCGTACCTGTACCCTACAATTTCTCATGGCTAATTTATATATAATATAGCTGTCTCCTTATTCATTTACTTGCGTATTTGATTGGTGTCTCCATCCCTGTATGCCGGCATCTCTTAGTAACTATGCTGTGTGTTCTAAGGGATTCAAACAACCTGGGTTTTTCAGTTCATTTTGCTGATTAAAGCTGTATAAAAGCTTTTATTTCCTTCAAATATTATGCTCACATCAAGAAAAGTTTAAAAAGGGTTCCATGTTAAGGGTTACCATCCAAATGGAATTTACCTTGCTTTGAGATTCATTTTAAACCTTCTGTTTTACTTATATGCATTTTGCTCATGAGGATTTCTTGTAAGTTGATTACCAAGTTTCTTATTTTAGGAAAGAAATGGAAAGCATTGCTTATGAGATCACAATCGATATATTGTAATTGCAGGCGGAAGATTACCCATGACATGGTACCCTCAGGATTTTGTGAAGATACCAATGACAGACATGCATATGCGTCCTAATCATCAAACCGGATATCCAGGTCGGACATACAGATTCTATAGAGGAAAGACAGTGTTTAAATTTGGTCAGGGATTGAGTTACTCGAGATATTCACATGCATTCTCTTCTTCAACAATCAAGGGAATTTATGTGAATGTCACAGTAGCTAAGCAAGCTCAATCCCTTGACAAAGAAAACATTCATCATATCCATGTAACGGATACCCATTGTGAGGGATTAAACTTCAGGTCCCACATAATTGTAGAAAACCATGGTAAAATGAGTGGAAGGCATTCAGTGCTCTTGTATTCAAAGTCTCCTGCAACTCATAAGGGAGCTCCGCATAAGCAACTCATTGGGTTTAAAAGTGTTCAAATTCCAGGTAAGCATAAAGCCAAAGTTAGGTTCATTGTTAAGCCATGCGAGCATTTCAGCACTGTAGAGGAGAATGGCCGAAAAGTGCTAGCCTTTGGTTCACATTTCTTGATTTCTGATGGTGTTCAATATCCAGTTACAATCATGCCCAACTATGTCAACATAAGTTCATAGCAGCAGTCGCATCTTCCCTGAGATTAGGCCAAAATGGCATTTAGTGAATTACACACTGGCATTTTTCCTGAGATGAAATAACTTTTCTGCTATTTTCCCTGAGATGAAATAACTTTTCTGCTATTTTCCCTGAGAAGATTGTTTTTACTTGATCGGCTTGATTTAAGATTTTATGACCTAAATTATGACTGAAAATGGCCGTATAATTGTATCAAAAAATGAATTCAATTTTTTCATCAAAATATATTGAACAAAATGACCTCAACTTCCTTATAGCTCCCGCCCAACAGGAATGGAAGATAAACATTAGCTCAAAGTTTTTTTTTTTTTTTGGGGAATCTATTAAAACTAAAAGAGAATTTCGAGCATTGGAAAATTCTTCAATAATTATATAATTTATTTATGGATGTGTTGCAAGCAATAAGATAAGAGTTTTTGAATTTTTATTAAAAGCAAGATCTTATGTAAAATGTTTACAATAAATAGAAATCTTAGGCCGTGAAAATTAAATAAATTAGTATTATAAAATTTTAAATCTAATAATATATATTTTTATTATGATTTAGATTTAATTGTATAATAATCAATAATCAATTAGATTTGAAATTATAAAAAATTGATATAGAAAAATGTAAATGATAAGAGGAATAAGTGATCTATAAATTCTATTTTTGGAATTTAGAAAACAATTGAATACTTAAAATACATTTCTATTTGTTTTACAAATAATTTTTTTAAAATGTTAAAAGAGAAGGAATTATTGTGTTTCAGACATAAATTAGACATGAAACAACTCACAACATGCTGATTTTATTTTGAAAAGCCCCCAATGTGAGGAAAAGTTTTTGGTCAAGTGGTGATGTGTTTTGTTACTCTCTTATTAATATTTTGAGATATGTTATAGGAAGTGGGCAATCTAGCCATCTTCTGCAAACATAGCATACAATAATTTTCAAGAATTTGAATGTTCCCATGCAAGCTTTATTTATAGATTTTTTAATGTATAGTCAAATTTTTTGAAGCTTTTGGTGAAGATCAACATTTATTAAATGTTGAACTGATGCTTATATGGGGTTTAATATCAATAAAATCATGGGCATTAGTGCATTTGTGTTGTGGTTGAGATTTTAGCAACAATGTTATTGCTTGCTCACTCACATTGTTGTTTGTGTTCAGTATAGTTTGTAACATTGTCAAACACTTGTCTGTGTATTTGAAACTTGTTTTTTGTTCTTTTTTTCTTGTTACATATGCTTTCCAAATCCCTTTGGTTTGTACCTCCCTTAGGAAAGCTTTTAGCTTGACAAACTCAATGAGACATCAAAGGAGGAAAGAGTTCTTCTACTCTCTCTTTAGCATACCACTTGGCTTGGCTTACCTTTTGATCCTTGAGTCCAATCTTCCAAGTTTCTTGAACTCTATTTTTTGTTTCCCTTAATTTTTTTCTAGTACATCTTCATAGAATATAGTTCTTCCTTCCCCTACTAAGTCTTTTAAAGATGGTAGTACTTGTTCTCCATCTTCATCTAGCATAAGGGGCACATAAGGTTGTAAATATTTATAGTTTACAATTGAATGTATCTTCATGAAAGATGAAAGATCAAGTTTAAACATATTCTCACCATGATCTCCAAAATTGTGAAAGTTCCATGCCTTAATGATTTAATTTCTTTTGCTTGTCCTTGGAGTCTCTCCTTATGCAAAGAAAGCCAAATTGTCTCCCACTTTGAGTTTGATCCTTTTTATGTTGAACATTTCTTTTTTTATATACTTCTTGTGTTTTTCCAAATGATCTTCTACAGTTGGATTTGACTAATTCTCTTAACAAATTTTGATGCTTCAGTTACAACATTATCTTGCCTTACTTGTTTATCTTATTTATAAAAGATCCATATCAAGTGGATTAGAAGGGAAATATCCCAAACATGCTTCATATGGTGACTTGTTAGTAGAAGAATGTAATGCTCTATTATATGAATGTTGAATGTATGGAAGAGATTCATCATATGTCTTGGGACAAGTATTATGTACTCCGTAATGAGTTGTATAAAAGTCTTGTTGACCACCTTTGTTTGGCCATCTATTTGTTGGTGAAAGGTATCGATGCATAGAATCCTAGTCCCTAAATCCCTAAAGGTAAGCTTCTCTTAAGCACTAGGGGTGTCAAACTCAAGGAGGGAGACTTCTCACTTATATTTATGTGAGGCAAATTTGGATCAATTTATTAAGGTGGGTAAGACCTTCGACTTTTTGCTCTACTAGGCCAAATGGAGATTCCTTACAGTCTTGTTGTAGATACAACTATATCTAATGAATATATATCTTAACACAAACCATATCTAATATATGGTAAAATCCTATTAGATTATTACTTCATATTTGTTGTTAGTGTAAATAGTGACATTATCAAACTAGTTAGCTTTTAGCTTACTTAGAAGAGTTCTATTCACACTAGTTAAGTTTCCATTTAGGGACTTTTAGATATTTGTCTTGCTTCATATGGTTGAGATGCTGCAGATGTGTTGCAAAGATGTTAGTAGTGTTGTTGATGTAGTTGGTTCACTTGGTTTCCAAGTGCTTTTGAAAAAAATGAATAAAAGAGAGTTCAATGTGATAGAGTGGTGTTCAGTGTTTTTCTCCATATTTCTTCATGGTTGAAGATATGCATGCATGGTTTGGATATGATGATTACAGGTGTTTAGAGGTTCTATATCTAGAGTTTTAGGTTCTGGATTGTTCTATAGTGGAAGATGTGTTTGGCAGTATGTTTGTTTGATGAAACATGATGTTTGGGGGAAATGAGATTGTTGTGCATTTCTCTGTAGTGAAGGTTCTTGGCTTGCGGATCTAGGAATGTACTTATATACTTTGTATCTACCTTCCCTTGAAGTTTCAGGTGTTGTGGTGTTTTGCAAGGTTGTTTGGTGTGTTGGATGTCTGTGCCAGTGTGTCTAGTTGCACAAAATGGAGGTGTTCTTAAGTTTCAAGTGGTTGCATTAGTAGTGGTGAATATTTTGATGATGTGGAATATTTTGCGATGTTGTGAAATGTTGTTGTGTGGTCTGTGAGATGTTTTCAGACTTGAAGAGGTGTGTTTGGAGTCATTTGTTAGTGTTAGTGCAGGTTTGGCCAACTTGACATGCTAATGCTAATTGTGGTGGATGAATGTTGTTTGTGGAAGTGTTGAGAAGCGTGTTGGTGTAGATTTGGGTCCCATTTAAGTTATGGTGTGGGCTACCTTCACTTTTTAACACCTTGGAAGTGTTTGGTGCTGACCTATTTGATGTTGCACAGTTGAGGTGTATACGTTTCCTTAAGGCCGACTTAATTGAGATTGTTTTAGGTTGTGGACGGTATAAATACAACGAAAGTTGTTGTGTGGATCAAGAAGAGGCGTGGGATGCGAAATATGTGAAAGTGATCAAGTGTGATGATCTGAGTGCTAGCTTTAATGCCTATGACTCCCAGATGTAGTGAGCATAAGGTGTCTACATTTCAGTTTGTTGAATGAGTTGTTTTTGCTTCAGTGGAATTGTACCTTTGGCATAAGAGAGACACATTGTTAGTAGTTCAAATTGGTAGTGAGCCAACCGTTCTTCTATCTTCTTTCTTCTAGATAGCGAGTACCTTGGTAGGGAGCCCTTATTTCTTTTGGGCAGTGAGCCCTCCAACAATGAGCCTATTGTATTTGGTGTTGCTATTACTTTATATTGTGAGCTAATCCTCACTGTGGTTTTTCCCTTCTTGAGTTTTCCACATAAATATTGTTGCACAGGTGGCTACCGTTGCACCAAAAGATCGACTTGTTAATGCCTAATACAACTTCCATATTTATACAAGATCCAAGATCCATAAGAGGCTATTGAACCATGTCACGAAGCCCAAGCACCACACTGGCCCACGTTGAGGAGACCAAGGGTGACACCTTGCAACAATCCCCCCCATTGCAAGCGAGGGGTTCAAACTTGTGACCTCGGCTCTGATACCAATTGTTGCACAGGCGGTTGGCATTGCACCAAAAGATCGACCTGTTAATGCCTGATATAACTGCCAAATTTATACAAGATCCAAGATTCATAGGAGGTGGTTAAACCATGTCACAAAGCCCAAGCACCATGCTAGCCCATGCCGAGGAGACCAAGGGCGACACCTTGCAACAAATATGGTGTTATTATGTGTTTACGTTTCTATTTCATATGTTTAAAATCTGCTAATGTCTGATAAGGGTTTAAGGGCTAATAAAGATCTGAATGTTAATGAGGGTTTTGATGTTTTAATATACAACTGATTCACACCCCCCCCCCTTCTCATTTGTCCTGTGCATCTAACAATGGAGACATAGGGCCAAGGTGGATTGCTTCGCCAAGACGGTAGAATATCTAGATGACCTATGAAATAAAGTTTTTCTACAAGGAACTTCTAGAGAGGTCAAAATAAGGCAGATATCCACCATGTAGTTGAAGAGAGCTAAGTAGAGAGGTTGAAATTTTTTTGCAGTTATGATGGATGAAATAGAGGAACCCAGGGGCAATAATGAGTTCATCTTTCAAGATGACTTGATATTTTATGAGACTCAGAAGTTTTTAGGAGAAGGCAGAGAGTCCATGGACCAAGATAGATCAGATATGGAGAAGTATCCCTTTATCTAGAATTTTGAGGATGTGTTTCCAGACAAATTGCTTGGATTACCTCCCAAAAGAGCCTTCAACTTTTCAATTGATATCATACCGGGATCGAAGCCGATATACAAGGCCCCTTATTGGATGACTACAATGGATTTGATGGAGCTAAAAGCTCAGTTGTAAGAATTGTTAGAAAAGGATTTGATAAGACCTAGTGTATCACCTTGGGGAGCGTTGATGATCTTTGTCAAAAAGAAAGATGCTACATTATGTTTATGCATAGATTACCGAATGTTCAACAAGGAAAAAATAAAAAAACAAGTACCCATTGCCACACCTAAATGATCTCTTTGATCAAATGCATGGAGCAACAATCTTCTCAAATATTGATTTGTAGTCGGGATATCATCAATCAAAGATGAGGACATCAACAAAACGGATTTCAAATCCAAATATGGGCACTATGAGTTCATAGTTCTACCATTTGGACTGAAAAATGTGCTTGCAACATTCATGAACTTGATGAACAACGTATTCAGAGACTGTCTAGATAAGTTTTTTCTTATCTTCCTCGATGAAATATTGATATATTCCAAGAATGAGGAAGAGCACTATCAACATTTATAGTTTGTTTGGTAGTGTCTAAGAGAGCATACATTATACATGAAGCTATCTAAGTGCACACTCTTTGAGAAAGAAGTGCAATATCTAGGCCATATAATCTCGACAAAAGGAATTGCAACAGATCTTATAAAGATTAAAGTTGTCTTAGAATGGTCGGCACCGAAAAATATGCACGAAGTCTGTAGTTTCATGGGACTAGTTGGATACTACGGGAAGTAGTAGCTGATTTCTCAAGAATTGCCTATCCCATCACTTCTCTACAAAGAAAGGATAAAAATTTTGAATGGTAAGAAAAATGTCAGGAGACATTTAACTTATTAAAATAGAAGTTGACTGTGACACCAATTTTGAAAGTGCATGACTAATAGGGATGGTTTGTAGTCATCATTAATGCCTCAAGAGAGGGGCTAGGTGGAGTACTTATGCAAGATGGTTTGGTTATTTCTTATGAGTCTAGAAAGATGAAAACTTATGAGCAAAATTATGCACCCCATGATTTTGAGCTTGCAGCCATTGTACATGTGTTACATATGTGGTGACATTATCTGTTGGGAAAACCTTTTGAACTAAGGTTAGACCATCAAGGTCTCAAGTATTTGTTTACCCAACCTCACTTAAATGCTCGTCAAAGGAGATGGCTAGAGTTAATATCAGATTATGAATTTGAGATCAATTACATCAAGGGCAAGGAAAATCGAGTTGCAAATGGCCTAAGTTGAAGGAGACATATCTCCTCGATGATCTCCATGCAAACCAACTTCAAGAGTCAAGTATTATAAAAGTCCAAAGAAGATGAATATTATGAGAAAGTCAAACAAGCTCTAACGTGCAATCCCTAAGATCCAAGGTATGATGGGTTTCTTTTTGAGTTCGATGGACTATTGAGATTCAAGGGAAGAATGTACGTTCCAAACTCAGGAGAGGTAAGGAACATGGTATGGAAAGAGGTTCATTCCGTGCCCTATTCAAGACATCCGAGAGTGACAAAGCCTTTGGCTGATGTTAATCCACTATACTTCTGGAAAGGAATGAAGATGGATGATGCAAGGTATGTAGCATTGTGCCTAGAATTGCAAATGGTGAAAGCAAAACATCATCACCCGATAGGACTGTTATACCCTCATGAGATTCCAGAATGGAAATGACAAATCATTAGTATGGATTGTGTGCAAGGTCTCCCTATGTCTATAAATAGGCATAATACAATTTTGGTAGTGGTGGATAGACTCACCAAGGTAGCTCATTTTGTACTAGAGAATCTGACTGATGGAGCACTTGTTATATCCCAAAAATTCGTGCAAGTTTTCAGATTGCATGGTGTTTCTGAGAAGATTATCTTAGACAGGGATGCATTCATGACTTCGAGGTTTTAGAAAACCTTATTTACCTCATTGGGAACTCAGTTGAACATAAGTTCAATGTATCATCGAGAGATAGATGACCAGACAAAGAGAGTCAACTGGGTATTAGAGGACCTATTGAGAGTGTATTACATGGATCAACAATATAAGTGGGAGGATTATCTTTTGCTTGTAGAGTTTGAATATAATAATTCCCATCATTCCACAATTAAGATGGCTCCATTTGAAGAATTGTATGGAAGAAAGTGTCAAACTTCTATATGTTGGGATAGGCTAGAAGATAGGATTAGCCTTGGACTGAAAATGCTTTTGGAAATGTAGGAACATGTCAGTTTGATCAAGAAAGGGCTAGCGGAAGCCAATGATAGACAAAAGAGTTATGTTGATGCCAAACACATACCCAAACATTTCTCAGTAGGATAAAAAGTTTTGCTGAGAGTTAAACTTCAAAAGAGTGCAACCAAGTTTGGGAAGTCTTCTAAGTTACCTCCACATTATGTAGGTCCCTTTGAAGTTCTTGAGTAAGTTAAACTAGTTTTCTACAAAATTGCTCTACCACCTGCTCTTGCTAGGATGCATAATATATTTCATACTTCCTATCTTAAGAAATATATTCTAGGAAATAATCATATAATTGGTCGGAATGCGTTTCAGGTTTAGGACTTGGGGGTGGTAATGATCGAGCCTCTTAAGGTGCTTGAAACGTGTAGGCTCCACCTACGTAATAAATAGGTGTTGCAATGCAAGGTCCAGTGAGACCAATATGCTAAGGAAGGTACCACATGGGAAGACTATCAAAAGATCAAGTAAAAAATTCCCCATCTTTTGTTGGAATTTGAAATTAGAGATTGAAAACTTTTAAATTAATTTGATATATGTTATGATACTTTAAACTATTGAAGGCGATGATTCTTAAGGGGGGGAATACATTGCACCCAATTTTTGAATTACAATTTACTTTTCATTGTATATTAAAAACATGGATGATTTATGTCATCATGCAACTTTGAAAGATGAATGTTATGATGAATTATATGCAATGTAATGGTTTTAGTATTTAATGGAAATATTGATGAATATGCAATGAAATGGATACAATATAAATGATATGGCTAACTACGTGTTTGTTTTCTAAGTGGATATACAAGAAGGATTTCACACCCTCCAATGGAAGAGGGGGAGTATCACCCAAGAGAAGGGTATGGATAAGGACTAAATAGTAAATCCATCTAAGTTCGTTATTTGTGCATAGGTCGAGTTTTGGATACTTTCGAAAATGAGTAAGTTTGATCTTAAGTTGTCTCTTAGTTACATTAACCTAAGTCGAGTCAAGCTTGGTTTCCTTATAGAAAGCTCTATGGTTATAAGTATTTAATTATTAATGTTTTGATCGTTATATATTATTAGTAAAATTAAATTAAAGTCGATCTTTCCATTATGATATTTATATATAGAAATGATCGTATATGTGATATAATATGTGTGTATGCATTATGATCAAATAAATTCATTGTTTTAAAATACACACACATATATGTGGGTATGTACTATCACTTGCACCAGGGGGGTGCAAGGGTTACACTGATAGAAATACATATATATATATATATATATATATATATATATAGAGAGAGAGAGAGAGAGAGAGAGAGAGAGAGAGAGAGAATGAAGTGTAGTTTAAAACATATACAATATTGTTTGTATTTTTTTACAAAATGCCTGTAGTACATATTTGCAGATACAACCAGACACCAGTACCACCACAAACAAATCTTTAATATCACAATAGAAAATAAACATTACCAAACAATAAGAGAAAGAAGAACACAAAGTGATTTACAAAGTACACAAACATATAAACCAGAGACTATGCTTAGTCAAAGAAAATGGTTGTATAACCATCTCTTTCAGACAATAAAGAATTAAACATACAATTTGATCAATGTTTGGGTTGAATGCTGAAATAATTTTAGGCCACAAATGACAAAACATATTGTAAGTACAAATACTTGAGGAGCACATTGCATTTTAGTGCCTCCTCTCTTTCATTGCTACCCAAATTTTTAACAAACTCCCAAAATCCATTACTCATATCGCAATGGTTGGGGGAGGCAATTTTCTTCCAAAAAGCTTCTTCATTATCTCCAAAATATTTGCATTCAAGAGAGAAGTACAACACATCATTATTTTTCTAGTGAAATCTTCTTTCACACATTGTGCAACAACCATTAGAGGAAGATGAGGATGAGGATGATGGTGAAGAAGATGAATTATTTCTAAGAAATAAAACTGTCTTTGTTCCAAATGTAAGGAAAGATTTGGTGATCCTGAGCTATATGAGGTTCAATGTCATCTTTTTTTATTGAATCACATCTAGATGTCTTCCTGAATTGCAAAACAGTGTGTGATGAATGAGTTACAGAAACACATTCTTTGCAGAGAGGCCCACTTGAAGGACAATCTTTGCAGAAGAAAGTTAATTGCTGAAAAACATGATCTTTGTCCTTGCCATTTTTACTTTGGATATCACAATGTTGTATATACTCATAAGAAACGAAGTGTTTTATCCATGCCTCTTCCTCCATTGAAATTTAAGAAAAGCTACCTCTGGAGAAAATAAAAAACACTTGAATCAATTTATATATAACCTAATACTAAATAAAGCAATATTTGCAGCAACTTTAATTGTGTTATGCAAAATATACAATGTGTTTGTATTACATATTTAGATATTGAAAAAATAAACGAAAGATCTACAACTATTTCAACTATGTTGATATTTTGTATTTGGTGATTCCATTTGTTGGCACTGGATGATCCGACATATAATTGTTGTGTTGTTTTTTTTATACTATCCTACATAGTCAAAGAATGGGTTAGTCAACCCAATTCATTAATGCAAAGATGAATTATGCAAACTGTAAAACTTGAAAAAAGGGTGAAAGTTTTTTGTTATGGGTGGAAAAAAATATCAGTAGCTAGATCGAAGCAACCAATGTAGGAGTATACAAATTTTCAACACCCACTTGCATGTGATTCCAAATGTGGTGTAAATATACAAACAATAATATGTATTATATGAAGATGTTAAGGAGAAAATTAAACAAATACAATTTATTGAGAGAATGGTGTGTTTATGTATGTGTACCTATACCCATCATAATGAGAGAAGATGTAGTCAAAACTCTTCTTTCTTCCTGATAATTGTGTATGGATTATTCTTCATTCTTGAGTATCGATCAAAGGAAAACGGTGGATCTATCCTAAGTTCGTGTATCGATTTAACTCTATATATAGTTGTAAAAGTTAAGCCTTGTCTTTCTTTGTTACCTATATTGATTGTTGCTCTTTCGATTGTTAATCCTTGGGATTTTTGTATTGTAATTTCCCATGCCATGCATAGTGGTAACTGACTGTGAGCACCTAGAGATATAGGTTCCAAGGTGGGCCATTGTAAGTATCAAATTTTACTACTACATACAATGGTAAATCTAGTGGTTTAAAGCTTTCTATGTATACAATATCTAAGACTTCTCTAAGAGACCCATTGACAACACCTATTTGAATCCACAGGTTCATAGTTAGCATGATGCGTTGGCCTCTACACAACAAGAGTTCATGGGAAAGTTGGTCAACATCATTATCGATGTTTGATTTTGTGTGTGTCTTTATTGCAACACTAAGTGCAATAGGAAGATTTAACAGCTATCGCATTTTTTTGTTGTGTGTTCCAACTAAGTCATTAGTCGGAAATAGGTGCATTGCTTGGTTAAAAGACTTTTTTTCATTGTTTGATAGCATTGTTTTTGTGCGATTCATTAGTAGCTCTTGATCTTGTTCATTTGGTTCTGCATTACGAATGTTTTGTAGAGTTCTTCAGAAGTCAATTTGAGCTTGAGTGTCCCCCTATTGTCAGAAATTTTTGTCTAGTGTGGCAATCATAATGAATTGTTCCTATAGGTATTTTGCATTTGTGTGGGAGGTGTAGATAGTTTTTTCCATAACAGGCAGTAGTTGTGCAAAGTGGCCTACAAGAATGATAGATGTTCCATCAAAGCACAAGTGTTGTTGGTGGGGGAAAGCCTCACGTAGCCTAGTATTAATTTTCAAGAGTAATTTTGGTTCTATAAAGCTCATCTCATCAATTAGGAGGCATCTTATGTGTCTCATGTTTTGTTGAAAAAATGCAAGTGATTGACCCTTCAATGGTTGCATTTCCTTGACTGGAATCTTCATGGCTGAATGTATAGTTGATGCATGTATGCTGAATGTTGTGATTCCTATAGGAGAAACAATAAGGAGTGGGCTATGTTGTTTCGATACGAAACTGGAAAGGGAGTGCTTAATGCAATGAATAAGATAGGATTCCCTTGTGCCTGTTGTTCCTTGTATGATCATGTGCAAGGGTTTATTGAATACACTAGCACTGCAATGGTCCAAAACAAGTACAAGAGCGAGTTGTTGTTTGGGAGAGAGTGGATATGGGTGTTTGGCCATCATGTTGGTACACCTTGTTTGTGCTTACAAAATGCTTTGTAGTTTCATGTAAATCTTGAGGTATTGTACGCTCATTCCACTTGTTGCAATTGTTAAAGTCATGTCTTCTAAGCATATCAACGGAATTAAGATTTCCACTAGTATCAAGACCCATTTGTGATAAGAACTCCCATTCATTTAATTGTACTGTATTTTATTTATTGCTTTCATTCTCTATTTCCTATGCCTCTTCCTGATTGACCTCTTCATCAGTTACATAGTCAATATGCCACACATAATATTTAAGTATATTTATTTCCTTCCAATTTGCAACAATTTTCTCTTTCTCAATACCAATGTTTGCGACAATGTTACAAAACTTCTTGTAAAGAAGTAGTTCACTCCAACAAAATTTCTCAAACAGTTCTAAATCCTCCTTTGGAATAGCACTAAATCGGGGGAAGACACTGACAATTGCCTTTCATTCCTTTATTTCCACTTGCAACCTTTGAGACTTGATGAAAATGAGAATGATCGTGCAGATTCAATTAGTGATATTGTCTCCATTTTAAGAGGACGCTGTGTGTACAATTGGAGATAACTCAACTACAACATATTTTTGTTTGGGTTTGTCCTAATTCGGTTGAACACTTTTTTCCCAGCATCAAGTACCATAAATTCACGATTGTATACAACAAGGGGCAACTTTTGCAACATATGGCATGTTTCTTGTGCACCTATATCACGGTCAACAATAATCTTAGACATGAATTTTTTGTATTCCATGAGAGATTTTTCTTCTGGTGTTTGATTTCTACATATGTGTGTCAACATATCAATACAACTTTCAAATTTTCTTTTTGCCTTCACGGCATATTTTGCAATGTACTTTAAAACAAGAGTTTTTGAAATCATAGGATGACAATCCATATTAGCTCTCCATATGGAAAGCATTTATGTACTGCGTATATTCAACCTATCATCATTACATGTAGGGGAAAAGGTTTTTTTCCATTTTCATCACTACACAAGGAAGAGGTAGCACATTTAGGCCAAGGCACCCTATACCGACACTCCATGTTGTTGCCTTTCTTGTAAAGGTGGGTTGATTCCGAACATTTGGTGTTTCTTTGGATACAGTTGAATAACTCCTTGTAGTCAACAAGTGTATTTGTAGCGAAGATTTTAGGTGTTGTTAGTAAGCATGGATCATCTTGTGAAGACCGATGGCTTGTTTTGTTCCTATCTCCTAGAATATGAGGCTTCTAGGCACTAACATATTTTTCAAAGAACGATTTTTCTATGTCTACATTTGCAGGATTTCCCTAGTCAAGTTTGTCCATGTTCGGTGCACCTTCAAGTCAAAGGAATCCATTTACATGTGCAACCCTCGATGTTGCCACTCATATCTATACCAATAGTCCGTTGTACAAAAAATCTTCTCTAAGACTTCTTCACGGAATATTGTGAATTGTTGATGCAAGTATAAGGATGTGGTATGTGGGTTAGTAATAATGTTATCTATGTGATCTTTATTGTTTTTTGTTCTTGAATTTGCTTCCTTAGAAAATAGTTGGTGTAAATCATATAAATCAGGTCATTTAGTATCCACAACACTTAATGTGAAGAAT
This sequence comes from Sequoiadendron giganteum, assembly GCA_007115665.2. Taxonomy (NCBI): domain Eukaryota; kingdom Viridiplantae; phylum Streptophyta; class Pinopsida; order Cupressales; family Cupressaceae; genus Sequoiadendron; species Sequoiadendron giganteum. Next base: position 15,614,645 of record CM021109.1, read on the forward strand.
AGCGTGAGGGAGCCTATTTGGTTAATCATGTTCAACAATTCACCACGACACTTATTCCAATATGCTCATGTGCCTCTAAGGGAGGATCCATAATGCATCAAATGTTTAGCTAGTTTAGTGTCAGGCAATTTTTGTATATGGAGACGAAGACTGTCAATTATGGTTGGTATGTAGTCCTCAACATTTTTCTTGACAAAAATAGAGGCAACGCCTTGGCTTTGGTGGCACATCAACAGGTTCAAGACAAAATATCTAAACCTTGGATGGCTTCCAAATCTATTATCATGAAACCTCATTAAGTGCAACACATATTCATGCATTTCAACTTGTTTATAATGAGGTTGCAAATGTAGTGCACTACCCTTTGGAAAGAGTGAAGGAAAAGCCATGTCTAAAAGGCCCTCGGTATTATATTCATTAACTGATGAGGACTCAAGTGTTGGCCAATCAATAATGGTGTCATCTTCATGTCTAACTTGCAATGTTTCTTTGATGATTTCTAGTTCATGGTGTTTATTTGGTAACCTAGCCATAAATGATGAGGAGAAAGTGAATTCATTGTCAGGTTGCTCCGAGGAAAATGCCAATGCATTGTTTGGTGCAACCATATTTTCATTGTCAACAATAATGTTATGAAGCATACTAGAAATTTTTGCACTTGTATCAGGGAGCGATTCAAGAAATGTAAAATCCACCTTAACGTCTTTGTAGTACAGGTCATATGTGATTTTATTTTCTAATGCAGCCCACACATGATGCCTACTTACGTAGCAATCTTAATGGTCACCTTTGTATTGGTTCTTCGAACCACCAACACATCCAAGTTTGTACTTTTATGTGGCAGGTATTTTGCTATGGTTTTGATATCTTACGAGAAACAAATTGTGTGCCCACTATATTTGTATTGGCCTCCATGAGCATGAGTTACTTGTATTATCAGATTAACTCATGCTATAAGCATTTCTCCCACTTGTGTTAGTGTTTCTAACTCGTACGGTTGTACTCCTAGGTCCATAAAGTTAGACGATGAGAAACGATGTCTACCTTTCTCATGAAAGCATCTAAAACAAATTGGACCACTTTGTGTTGAGTTGGTGTGCATTTCGAGGTAGCATTCATGGAAAACTATGCAAGTTGGCAAGTTTTATAGTTTATCTAATCTCGAGTGAAATCATTTAGAAGCTTCTATAAAGTTTTTGTTGGTTTATGGTAAGCTTGTGAATTGATTTTGATGATTATGCATTGTTTAGTGTGAACACATTGACAAACCTTGGTCAAAAGGGTGTTCATTTTGGGATGTTTTAGATTCATATGGTGCACTTTTGTGTTGGTTTGACTGAATAGAGGTTGGTGTGTTGGATTGTATTGTATGTTTTCTTATGCATTGTATATGACAACAAATGCTTATTTCTTCTTTATGTTGAATATAGTAGTCATGACTTCTTTTACGAGATTGTATGCTTTTAGGGTTAGAGCTCACCATCTGTAAAGGAAATAGGAACTACCATCATCACATGTATAGTTACAAATAAAATATATAATTAAAGAAGATAAACTTGAGTGGGGGAAAAATGTCCATTGTATTGAATGATTTCTTCAATCATTCTAATTTTTGATAATCATTTAAGATATGATTACTATGTCATATACATAAGTAATTTGATGGAAGAGATCAATCACATTATTTCCATAATAACAATATATTCAAGAATGTACACATGTGACTTTGAAATTCCATGTATGCAATCAAAATTATACAAAGTATACTATATAAGATGTTACAAAATTGTATATACACTACATAAGCAATCGAGCTATATCTAAACACTAGAAATATGACACATATCAATGAGTCCACCCAACATGACCGGATTTTTTGCAACAAAATATAGCTCCTCAACCTTTGCGATTGTTGATTTTACATGTCCTTGAACCCCACTTGAATCATATGAATTTGGGATTGTGAAGAGAAATCATTTGAATAACACTCCCTTGATTATGGTCTCCTTCAATTTATTTTTCAATATTGAATTGTAGCATGTATAAATCATCTACAAACATTCCAAGAAGTTTGGTGGTTGGTTCTTCAAAAGCAACAACCCATAATATTCTTGTATAATTTGCTAGCTTTAGTTGAAGAATGTATCTTTAGGTACATTTAGCAATTGTAGCTTTGCACTTTGAACAATACTATGTTTGATCATCATTTTGGACAAATTTTTTCTCTTACATTGTTTTCCATCTAACTCAAGGGGACAATATGGATAGAAAAATGAATTTGTTTTTATGAATTGCATTGTTGCTTTTAGAGTGCATTGGATAGTTTTTTCACATTGGTAGTTTTCTCTTCAATATTAGCAAATTTTTTTTCTCGTAATCAGGAGAGGTACATCCAAAGGTTGTGTATTTGATGGGGTAACATCAGTCCCATTCTATTAAAACCATGATTTGAGTTGTTATGCCTCCTCTATGCTTGGGTTTATAAATAGGTGGGTACTTGCCAAAGTGCTTATGACCTTTTCATTATACTCAGTGACACAACCATTTTTTATTGCAAGTACAACAACATGATTTAAGTGATACATCTTTTGGAGTTTTTTTCCTTCCTTTTCAGTCGTTGGACCCCATAAAGTAATATTAATGGTAGATGCAGAGATCTATTAACTTGATGCTCCATCGAAGAAATTTAGTTCCATCCCTCCTCCTTATGGTTGAGCTTAGGTCCACACATATGACTATTCCAATAACATCAACAAGGATATTATTGGTTATTTCTATAATGTCCTTGAGGGTCGTGAAAGAGAACTGATGTTTGGGAATTGCAAGGTCGCCTTCAAAGAGAGAAATTTTGGAATCATCCATTAAACAAATTTCAAGTTGGCTATTCAGTTTGTTGTACAACCTATTAGCTGACTTAATAGTTCCACCAGATATTGAATATACTTCTCCAACATGAAAATTCATGTAATGAAGGTTTACAACTTCATTAAAGCAAGTTACACGTATTTTTGTGCACTCACAATCTATAAAATCAAATGAAAAGACATGCCCTTGTCCATTATGTGTGTTGAAGCGGTGCATTTATTTTTTCATGGTAACACAACCCTTTATAAGCCACCTTGTCTGGAATGGATTCAAATTTCTAATAGGAGTAATATTGTAGGGAAGGTCTTTCTTTTGTAGAGACAAACATATTCCAAAAAGTGCCTTGCGAGGAGGTGGCTTTGTTACCCTAAAACTGTCATCCATGCTTGTAGATGGAGTAGTTGAGCTCGTAACATTTACTTGTTGGGCTTGTTCTTCAAATAGGTAGGTGGGTTGACCAATGATATCTTGCTACAAACATGTGATTTCTAATTTGGAGATGACAATCCACCTATAAAGGTACAATGAGTATGTCATAACCCAATTTTTACTACATTTAAATTATAATATGATAAATTGAATTATTGAGGAAATTAAATATGCTGAATGGAAATTTTGATATTTTTGAAAAATTTGAAAGAAGTTGATCGTCATCGACTATGTGATCTTTTGAACTATCTTATAATTTATCATGATTGAATGTTACTGATGAATTGTGTAAGTGCAAGTGTGTGTAATTGTAGGATACCAGGTTGAAGGACGAGAACATGGTTGAAGTAGGATCATTTAGCCAGATCAAATGGTAAGCTTGATGGAATTTGGGTGCACACACCACAAAATGACATGATGACTACATTTGAAATTCATATAGGAGATTATATCAATCTGACTTGAAATGATATGATGATTGCAAAGGTAGACTTGTGAAATGAAATACATGTGAAATTCTTATTTAATTGTCTACATTGATCTTGTGTTTTGAGAATTTAAAAGAAAACGATAATATGAATTAACACATAAATAAATGTATGTATATCGAAAAGGCTTATTTAAATGATAAGAAAAGCCACTTCATTTAAACATTATTGTTCGAAATAAAAATAAAATTCCATTCATATTAAATGTTGATATGTGTACATTTAAACATATATATACAAATACATACACACACACACACATGTATATTTGTACACACACACACATATATATATCGAAGAATGTACGCAAGTGTGCAAATATATATAATATATATATATATATATATATATATATATATATATATATATATATATATATATATGTATATATGTATACACACACACACATATATTGAAGAACATACATAAGTGTGCAAATATATATAAATAATATATATATGTATATATTTATATTTATATATTCTCTAAAAATTGAATTTGGAATGAAAATTATCACTATCATATTGATAGAATTCAAATAATATGTATATATATATATATATACATATAATTATCACTATCATATTGATAGAATTTAAATAATATCACGAGAAAGATCCCATGAGGTTGTGGCTTGTAATCAAATTTAAGTAAAATATTCAAATTTGATGTATGGGGCAGCCAAACATTAATGGACATTAAGATTTGAAATGACCCCTTTAGTGGAGCGCATAGGAAAAACAAAGAAATCAATGTGTTTTGAGGAAAAAGTTGAGAGAAAAAGCCTCAAAAGTAGAGGTAATTGATGATTTTCACTTTGAAATGCTTGTATTTTCCAGTTTCGATTATTCTTAAGCACTGTATGATTGTTTATTTCGATGATTCCATTGAATCAGAGTAAATTTGTACAATGACCTTCTATATGTTATTATTTCGATTGAATTTTTTACATTCTCTGTTGTATGTGAAGTCCATGATGGTCGATCATTGCTTATACATGCTTCGTGCATGCTTCTCTAACGAAATGAGAGCCGATCATTATATACCCTGTAAGTTTTTTGATGTCGCTACATTTAATTTATCTGTTGCATGTGATTATACTCATCCTTTCACATAGCTTATCAATGAAACCGATATCCTGTGAATAGGAATGAAACGATTCTAAATTTTTTATCACCCCCTCATGGAGGGTGGGCAACTAAATCCTCCCCTGAAATCTTATGTTATACCATACATTGTATGATAGCAACCCTTCGATTAGCCACATCGTTCGGGTATAAGAACCAATCCCTTCGATCATGGATCGATGGGCAACACCATTGTAACCTTGTTGCCTCATCGTAGTGAGCGATGGTGGAGCTCGTTTCATTCCATTATTATCAAATAAAATTATTATTTCCTTGTTGATGTGTTTTTACCATGTCGTAGTGATATTATTGTTTCATGTCACCTCGTCTATAGAGGATGATGGTAGAGTGATGTATCGTTCTATATTTTTGATTGTATGTTAAGTATATAAATTATTGTTCTCTGCGAACAATACCCAGATCGTCCCTTGGACGTATACCACCAAGCCGAAGGTTGATATGCTTGGCTTTGACCACGGTATTGCTAAATATTAAGCGACAGTCAATCGACTGTTGGTTGTTCCATTGAACAACATAGGCATAAATTTGTTTATATTAGTGAATGAGCATTCTTCATACCTTGGCCATGTTAAGATTGATCCCAGTTTATGTGTAAAATATTATTGTTGATAAAATGACCAGTATGTCATTTGAGTTTTATTAGCTTGCAAGAAATAATATCAGTATCGTTTGGTTATTTTCTTTATATGTATATTTATATACAACTGTTCCCAGAATGATAGAGCTTTAAATAAAAACATGAGAATGAAAGTTATGTCATTTCTGATCTTGACCATGATTGTATTAAATAGCTAAGGGGCCCTAAATGAGACTCGAATAAATGAAGCTCTAGTTAACTTAAAAATGAAACCACAAACTTCTGCAAACAACGTTATTTTGTTATAAACAACATTTATTTTGCTACAAACAACATCGTTTTGTTATAAACAACATTTATTTTGCTACAAACAACATCGCTTTTTTATAAACAACATTTGTTTTGTTACAAACAACATCATTTTATTATAAACAACATTTATTTTGCTACAAACAACATTGTTTTATTATAAAAAACATTTGTTTTCTATAAACAATGTCATTTTGTTATAAACAACATTTGTTTTGCTACAAGCAATATTTTTTTTGCTACAAACAACATTTTTTTGGCTACAAACAACATTTGTTTTGCTACAAACAACATTTGTCTTGCTACAAACAACATCGTTTTGTTATAAACAACATTTTTTTTGCTACAAACATCATCGTTTTGCTATAAACAACATTTGTTTTGCTACAAACAACATTGTTTTGCTACAAATAGCTTTGTCTTGAAACAAATAACATATCAGCATGTAAGAACTATTCAAACAGATATGTTCTCATTTCTTGAAAGACAAATTTACTTCTTGAGTTAATGGCAAACAATATGTCAATCTATAACATTATTTTGAATGGAAGCAATTTTATATAATGGTTCTTATTTTAGAATGTATGCACAAATGAATAACTTAAGTTGGCACATATGTGTATGCACATAGACCTTTGTCTACATACATACACATACTTGTGACATAACTTTTTTTGTTACTTATCTATTTATTCTTAAATGAATACTGAATTACATTGAATGTAATCATGTGATGTGTGCTTGAAGTGAATGGATAATGTATTGATCAGTTCCATTTGAATCATTTTTTGATTTTTATTAAATTGAGGAAATAAGTAGAATGAATTAATTTTCCATAGATATGTGTGTAAAGAATATTCTTTTATCGAGTAGATATGTGTGTAAAGAATATTCTTTTATCGAGTAGAATAGAAACATCTAAGTAGACTAGAGCACCTCAAGGTAGATGTTGCTAGAGGGTAGAAAGTTGCTAAGGAATAAACTATGTTGTAAAAGTTACTTTCTAGGACGAGTGTCGAAATGGAGTTCAAATAGTATAGGTTTTTGCTTTATCCAAAACCTATAGTTTGTTGTTGCAACTTAATTTTTATGCTTGGCCAAGCAATTAGCCCATTATGTATGTATGGACTTTGTGATAACACTCTCTGTCATTCCTAGCATAGATCTTGTATTTTTCTAAATCATAGATAGAGATGCATGTTGATGTTTGGGCACACACTAGATTCCACCTTGCAGATTTTTCTCTTGCTAAACTGTCCGTGTAGGGTTGGGTATTCTTCAAGTTGGAAGAATTCTAAGGAAGCGTAAGCTTCGTGGCTAGGTGGTAAAGTGCTTCAACCATGTTCTCGTCCACTAGTGGAGGCGAGCGTCAAGAGGAAACCTTGGATGTTTTCATGACTATCATGGTCTATGATGTAACCTTGATGTAAAATCCATATATATTGTATTGACTTTGTGGACCTATGAGCCAAGTCAACTTGGATATTGTAATTGACATTGAAATTGAATATATATATATATATATTTGACTCATTTTAATTAGACATGTGTTGCTATGATTGAAAATAGCTGCTTAGTTATGTCTTTTTAAATTTAAATATTCATAATGTCATTTGCAATACTATAATTAAGTAATAATTAGAATGGGTTATTATATTTGGTATTAGAGCTAGGTTGAAATCTAGGCCTTTTGGAATCCACAATATCCATGACTAGGGGATAGTTGACCCTTGACCAAATTGAGTTGTCTTGAGAATTGATCGAACCTGGATTGAATGCAGGTATGGGAAGGTCTAAGTTAGGAAGAAGGAAAGGGAAGACTGTTAGGACCTCGAACAAGAAAGTCATAGTGGAAGAAAACACCAAGATTGAAGTTCATCCTGATATTCCCAACGATGAGACTCTAGCTCAAGCACTCACATGACTTTAGCTAGAGAGGGGTAAGAAGATTGAGGAGTCAAAGTGAACTCCTAAGATTAAGAAGCTATTTGCAATCAGATATTGGCCCCTAGGGTGTGGACCAAACACACCCTTATTAACTAAGGAGGAAAAGGAGAGCCTACATGCTCAATCTTCCTCTTCTGAGAAAATTGATGTAAATTCTGACGAGGACCCAAAGGAGTGTCCTCTCTCTGAGAATGAGAAAACCGACTAATGTAAAAAAAATATTTTGTAAATAAGGGTCTATTGACCCACAATATAATAAAGCAAGATGCTATTTTTGGTGTTTTCAAACGAAGAACTCCAAAATATGTTTATTGTGCATGAATGTGTATGTCTTCAATGAATGAGTGATATATGCATGTGTATGTAATGTTATGTAGAGTAAGAACGTTTACTCATAGAACCTAGTGTTAAGTTACGATAGACGTGAAATGTGATGCAGGTCGAGTGTGAGTCATCATGGTGACCGCCAGGCAAGAGACAGGTGGTAGTGGGTCAAACAATGGACTAAACAAGAGGTTGGAACAAATTCTAGAGATTTTGAATAGGAAAGAGGATCGTATGAATCACATAGAACATGAGGTTTGAGTGGCATGCAAGGACCAGGTCAATAGGAATGCAGAAGCCAATTAGGGGGACGGTGGTCCAAGAGAAGGCCCTCGAGGTTGAATTGAGGAAGAACTTGGAAAAGATCTCAAAAGAGTAGCACAACCTAAGTTTGATGGTAAAGCTATTAGAGAAGGAGCTGAGGCATGGATCATTGAGATGGAGAAATACTTTGGACTCCATAACCTATCTGACCAGACTAAAGCGACATGGGATACGTATCAACTTTTGTGAGAAGAAACTACTTGGTGGGATAACGAAAAGATCGAGAGGAACCTTCAGCCTACTGAGATTACTTGGGAGCTCTTCCTCCAATATTTTAGGAAGAGATGGTCACCATAACTCATTTTTTACAAGAAGGTGACAAAATTCCAAAACCTAACTCAGGGGAGCATGACTGTGATCCAATATTGAGAAAAGTTCACCAACCTACTGAAGTATGTGCCCTAGTACTAGGGAGACAAATGTTTCTATATCCAGAAGTTCATATTGGGACTTAGACCCCATAATAGAGCAGAAGTGGACATACATGATCCTCTCACCATGAATGAAGTTTTCCTAAAGGCCACCAAATAGGAGCATAAATTGCAACAGTTATCCAATCTATGTAACAATTCAAACCCTAAGTCATGGTTTGGGAACAAGAAGTTTCATAAAGGAGACGAGAACCATCAGATTCGTAATCTCAAGAAGGGAAGTGAGTCATGGGAGAAAGGTGAAGGTGGTAATGGTGGAAAGACAAAGAAGGCAAATAATAAGAATAGCAAAGATGACCAAAAGTAGAAGGGCTTTAGAGAGGACAAGCCAGGAGGTCACAAAGGGCCTCGCGACATGTGCTATACTTATGGAGGCGATCATTATGCCTCAAATTGTACAAAATAGTCGAAGTTGTGAAGGGAAGAAAATTATTAGTAGTTTTAGCATCATCAGATCCATGTTGTAGTGGATAACAAGTAGGTAAAGTATTAGGCTTCACCAATATAGTTGACGGGTAAGATCTATGGCTGAATTGTCTCTATTTTAATTGATACCGAAGCTACTGAATGTTTCATAGACCCTAGAGTAATATCCAAGATACCTATTAGACTTGGATACATGGAAAACTCATGGAAAGTCTAGTATGGAAACCGACTAGAGGGGAGGGTAGACACTTATCTCTTTTGCAGTGAGTTAGAACTTCCAACCTTCCATACCCAATTCAACATGTATGTGGCAACTTTAGGCTCATATGATGTAAATTTGGGAATAAATTGGTTAACCGAGCATAAGTTTATAGTGAACTATGAGGATAAGCTAGTTAATTGTCTGGATGATTATGGGAACCCAGTTGAGATCTGTGGGATGCAAAGACCCTTAGAGCTTAGACAAATCTTTACTATGCAGCTCAAAAAGGTTCGTTGGAAGGGATGTATTATTTATGTTGTGCATATCAGTAACCTTGACAACAAGGAACCATATTTAGATGACTACCCTATTCTCAAGGAGTTCCAAGATGTATTCCCTAATGAACTCATGGAGTTACCTCCGAAATAGGAATTTGACTTCTCTATTGACCTTGTACCAAGAGTTGAGCCTCAATCTAAAGCACCATATCGGATGACCAACACTAAAATCTATGAGTTGAAGGCCCAGTTAATGGAATTGTTGAACAAAGGGCTCATAAGACCCAGTGTGTCTCCTTGGGGAGCACCAGTTGTCTTTGTGAAAAAGAAGGATGAAACCTTGCGTCTATGTATAGACTATCAGATGTTGAATAAGGTGACCATCAAGAATCAATATCCACTTCTAAGGATCGATGAGTTATTTGAATAGATGAAGAGAGCGATAATGTTCTCCAAAATTGATCTTAGGTCGGGATACCATACGTTGAGAATAAAGGAAGAAGATATTTCAAAGACTACTTTTCAAACTCGATATGGACATTACGATTTCATGGTGGTACCTTTTGGTTTAACCAATGCACCTACAACTTTCATGAATCTCATGAATAGTGTGTTCAGAGACTGTTTGAATGATTTTGTTTTGATTTTCATTGATGACATCCTAGTATACTCAAAGTTTGTTGAAGAGAATGATAGGCACTTGAAGATAGTTCTACAACGGTTGAGAGAAAATAAACTCTTTGGGAAGCTATCCAAGTGTTTGTTTTATCAAGATAGGGTGCACTATCTAGGCCATATTATTTCAGCTAAGAGAGACTCTATAGACCATGAGAAGATCAAGGTGATCGTGGAATGGCCAGTGCCACAAAATGTGTCAAAATTTTGTAGCTTCATGGGCCTCGCAGGATATTATAGAAATTTTGTGCAAGGGTTCTCCTGGATTGCATCTCCAATCACGACACTCCAAAGAAAAGGAACAAGGTTTGAATGGATCAAGAAGTGTGAACATGCATTCCAACTCCTGAAGGAGAGGATCATGACAACACTAGTGTTGACCATCCCTGATCCTAATGGAAGATTCACAGTAATCATAGATGCTTCAAGAGAGGGATTGGGAGAAGTACTAACGCAAGATGGACAAGTGGTAACGTATGAATCAGGGAAGCTTAAACAACACGAGGTAAACTACACACCGCATGATTTAGAGTTGGTCAAAATAGTTCATGCCTTGCAGATGTGGAGGAATTACCTCTTAGGGAAGCCATTTGAGCTCAAGATAGACCACTTGGGATTGAGATACATTTTTACTCAACTAAACCTTAATGCATGACATAGAAGGTGGTTAGAATTCCTTAGTGAGTATGACTTCAAAATTGAGTACATAAAGGGAAAAAAGAGAACAGAGTGGTTGATACTATTAGTAGATGAAGACATCTGGAAGCCATGCACTCGACAAGTTCTAACTTGAGACAATAGGTGTAGAACATTTGCTAGGGGATGAGCACTACGAAAGAGTCAAGAGTTCCCTAGCAGAGAATCCATCAGATCATTGGTTCGATGGGTATGAGATCGAACCAAATGGAATTTTGAGATACCAAAGAAGAATGTACATTCCAGAATCTGGAGAGCTAAGGAATTTGGTTCTAGAAGAGGTTCATAATGCACCTTATTCAGGACACCCTAGAGTATCCAAGATCACAAAATTGAAAAATTTACTTTTGGCCTAAACTCAAGAAGGATGTAGTGGAGTATGTATCCAAATGCTTAGAGAGCTAGCGAGTCAAGGCTGAGCATGCACATCTAATGGGGCTATTGTATCCTCACGAAATACCTGAATATAAATGGTAGGTAATCAGTATGGACTTCATACAGGGGTTACCCTTGAGCATGAATCAACATGATGTTATCATGGTCTAATTGATAAGTTGACCAAGGTGGCACACTTCATCCCAGGAAATCTTAGGGATGGATTGTTGACCTTGGCCAAGAAATTTATCTAGGAGATCTTTCGTTTACATGGAGTGCTAGAGACTACCATTTCTGATAGAGACATCTAGATCACCTCAGAATTTTGGATGACCTTGAATGCCACATTGGGAACCAAGTTGAATTTCAGCTTGACTTATCATCCTCAGACTGACGAGCAGAAAAAGAGGGTGAATCAGGTAGTTGAAGACCTCCTCCAAATGTACTGCATGGAAAAATAGTATAAGTAGGAAGAATACTTATTGTTGGTAGAGTTTTCTTACAATAACTCTTATCACACATCTCTAGGTATGGTACCGTTCGAATCTCTTTATAGGCGGAAGTGTCGTATACCCACTAGTTGGGATAGATTGGAAGATAAGATCATAGTAGGACCTGAAATACTTAGGGAGATGGAAGAACAAATGAGAGTTATTAAGATCAAACTAAAGGAGGTGGCAGATTGACAAAAAAGTTATGCCAATAAGAATAAAAATCTTAGATAGTTTGTGGCAGGGGATAAAGTCTTCTTAAGAGTTAGGCCTCATAAAAGTTCCATTGCCTTTGGAAAGTCTTCCAAGTTAGCCCCGAGATATGTGGGTTTGTTTGATGTCTTGGAAGTGATCAACCCAGTTGCTTATAGACTTACTCTACCACTTGCTCTGGCTCGACTTCATAATGTGTTTCATGTTTCTTTGCTTAAGTCATATCATTCAGATGTAGCTCATGTGCTTGATTGGCAATCCTTGTAGGTACAAGACCCAGGAGTGGTGCTAGTGGAGCCCATTAGAATCCTGGATAGATGCAACGTTAAGTTGCAGAGCAAAGAAATTGCTCAGTTTAAGGTCCAATGGGACCAGTATTCAAAAGAAAGTGCTACTTGGGAGGATGTGAAAGAAATAGAACGCTCCTTCCCACATTTGCTTTCTTAGAACTTAAAGACTTGATAATTTTGTTTGAATTTTTTTGGATTGAATATTATAGTGTTTTCACTTGGAACAGTATGATATGATGTTGAAATAGACATATATGCTTAAATTTTGATTAAATAGACATTGGGAAGATGTCTCTTCCAAGAGGGGAAGGATTTCATAACCCAATTTTTACTGCATTTAAATTATAATATGATAAATTGAATTATTGAGAAAATTCAATATGTTGAATGAAATTTTTTATATTTTTGAGATTTTTGAAAGAAGTTGTCCGTCGTTGACCATCATTGACTATGTGATCTTTTAAACTATCTTATACTTTATCATGATTGAGTGTTACTGATGAACTATGTAAGTGCAAGTGTGTGCAATTACAAAATAATAGGTTGAAGGGTGAGAACACAGTTGAAGTAGGATCATTTAGCCAGATCGAATGGTAAGCTTGATGGAATCTAGGTGCACACACCATAAAATGACATGATCATTGCATTTGAAATTCATATAGGAGATTATATTAATCTAACTTGAAATGATTTAATGATTGAAAAGGTAGACTTGTGAAATGAAATACGTGTGAAATTCTTATTTAATTGTCTATCTTGATCTTGTGTTTTGAGAATTTAAAAGAAAACGATAGTATGATTTAACACATAAATGAATGTACGTATCTTGAAAAGGCTTATTTAAAGGATAAGAAAAACCACTTCATTTACACATTATTGATCGAAATAAAAATAAAAGTTCATTCATATTTAAATGTTGATATATGTACATATAATTATATATACAAATACATATATATACATGTATACATGTATATATGTATAGACACACACACACATATATATATATATATATATATATATATGTCAAAGAATGTACATAAGTGTGCAAATATACATAAATATAAATATATATATATATATATATAGAATATATATATATATATATATACATATAATATATATATACATTTATATTTATATTCCTTGAAAATCGAATTTGGAATCAAAATTATCACTATCATATTGATAGAATTCAAATAATATCATGAGAAAGATCCCATGAGGTCGTGGTCTGCAATCAAATTTAAGGAAAATATTCAAATTTGATGTATGGGGTGGCCAAACATTAATGGCCATTAAGATTTGAAACGACCCCTTTAGTGGAGCGCACAGGAAAAAGAAAGAAAGTTACCATTTCAGTAACATATCATCAAAGCCAACTGAAGGAGAATGGATTGTTCAACATGTTTTGAGGAAAAAGCCAAGAGAAAAATAATCAAAATTAGAGGTATTTGATGATTTTTACTTTGAAATGCTTGTATTTTCTAGTTTCAATTATTCTTAAGCATTGTATGATTGTTTATTTCGATGATTCCATTGAATCAGAGTAAATTTGTACAATGACCTTCTATATGCATGCAATTCTTTTGATTGAATTTATTACATTCTTTGTTGTATGCGAAGGCCATGATGGTCGATCATTGCTTGTACATGCTTCTCTAACGACATGAGAGCTAATCATTATATACCCTATAAGTTTTGTGATGTCGCCACATTTTATTTATCTATTGCATGTGATTCTACTTAGCCTTTAACATGGCTTATTGATGAAACCGATAGCTTGTGAATAGGAATGAAATGATTCTAAAATTATTATCACCCCCTCATGGAGGGTAGGCAACTAAATCCTCCCCTGAAATCTTTTGTTATACCATACATTGTATGATAGCAACCCTTCGATTAGCCACATCATTTAGGTGCAAGAACCAATGCCTTCAATCATGGATCAATGGGAAACACCACCATAACCTTGTCGCCTCATCGCAATGAGCAATGGTGGAGCTCGTGTCGTTCCATTATTATCAAATGAAATTATTATTTCGTTATTGATGTGTTTTTACCATGTCGTAGTGATATTATTGTTTCATTTCGTCTTGTTTATAGAGGACGATGGTAGAGCGATGTATCGTTCTATCTTTTTGCTTGCATGTTAAGTATATAAATTATTATTCTCTGCGAACGATACCTAGATTGTCCTTTGGATGAATACCACCAAGCCGAAGGTCAGCATGCTTGGCTTCGACCACAGTACTACTAAATATTAAGGGACAATCAACTAATTGTTGCTTGTTCCATTGAACGACAAAGGCATAAATTTGTTTATATAAGTGAACGAGGGTTCTTCATACCCAAGCCATGTTAAGATTAATCCCAGTTTATGTGTAAAATATTATTGTTGATAAAATGACTAGTATTTCGTTCGAGTTTTATTAGCCTACAAGAAATAATATCAATATCGTTTGGTTATTTTCTTTATATGTGTATTTATATACAATTGTTCTCAAAATGATAGAGCTTTGAATAAAAACATGAGAATGAAAGTTATGTCATTTCTGATCTTGACCATGATTGTATTGAATAGCTAAGGGTCCCTGGATGAGACTCGAATAAACAAAGTGCTAATTAACTTGAAACTGAAACTGCAAACTTCTGCAAATAACATTGTTTTATTATAAACAATATTTTGTTTGCTACAAACAACATCATTTTGTTTGCTACAACATTTGTTTTGCTACAAACAACATCGTTTTTTTATAAACAACATTTATTTTGCTACAAACAACATCATTTTGTTATAAACAACATTTGTTTTGCTACAAACAGTCTCGTTTTGTTATAAACAACATTTTTTTGCTACATATTACATCTCTTTGTTATAAACAAAATTTGTTTTGCTACAAACAACATTTATTTTGCTATAAACAACATTTGTTTTGCTATAAATAACATTTTTTTTTTCTACAAACAACATTTGTTTTGCTACAAACAACATTTGTTTTGTTACAAATAATATTTATTTTTCTACAAACAATATTTGTTTTGCTACAAACAATATTGTTTTTCTATAAACAACATTTATTTTTCTACAAACAACATTTTGTTTACTATAAACAACTTTGTCTTGAAACAAATAGCATATCAACATGTAAGAACTATTCAAACAAATCTATTCTCATTTCTTGAAAGGCAAATTTACTTCTTGAGTTAATGACAAATGATATGTCAATCTATAACATTATTTTGAATGGAAGCAAGTTGATATAATGATTCTTATTTCATAATGTATGCACAAATGAATATCTCAAGTTGGTACACATATGTGTTTGTACATAGACCTTCATCTACGTACACACATACTTGTGACATACCTTCTTTTCTTACTTACCTATTTATTCTTAAATGAATATTGAATTACGTTGAATGTAATCATGTGACATGTGCTTGAAGTGAATGGATAATGTATTGATCGGCTCCATTTGAATAATTTTCTAATTTTTATTAAGTTGAGGAAATAAGTAGACTAAATTACTTTTCCATAGATATGCATGTAAAGAATATTATTTTATTGAGTAGAATAGCAACACCTAAGCGGACTAGAGCACCTCAAGGTAGATGCTACTAGAGGGTAGAAAGTTGCTAAGGAATAAACTGCGTTGTAAAAGTTACCTTCAGACGGGTGCCAAAATGGAGTTAAGAGAGTATAGGTTTTTTCTTTATCCAAAACCTATCGTTTGTTGTTGCAACTTATTTTGTATTCTTCGCCAAGCAATTAGCCCATTATGTATGTATGGACTTTGTGATAACACTCTCTACCATTCCTAGCATAGATCTTACATTTTTCTAAATCATATATAGAGATGCATGTTGATGTTTGGGCACACACCAGATTCCACCTTGCAGATTGTTCTCTTGCTAAACTTTTCGTGTAGGGTCAAGCATTCTTCAAGTTGGAAGAATTTTGATGAAGCGCAAGCTTCGTGGTTGGGCAGTAAAGCGCTTCAACCATGTTCTCATCCACTAGTGAAGGTGAGCGTCAAGAGGAAACCTTGGATGTTTTCATGAATATCATGGTCTATGATGTAACCTTGATGTAAAATTCATATATTGTATTGACTTTGTGACCCTATGAGCCAAGTTAACTTGAATATTGTAATTGCCACTGAAATTGAATATATATATATATATATATATTTGACTCATTTTAATTAGAAATGTGTTGCTATGATTGAAAATAACTGCTAAGTTATGTCTTTTTAAAATTAAATATTCATAATGCCATTTGCAATAATATTCAAATAGGTAGGCGGGCTGGCCAATGATATCTTGCTGCAAACATGTGATTTCTAAATCAGATATGACAATCCACCTATAAGTGTACAATGAATAAGTATTATGAATAGGGAAAAATGTGACATAATGGGTTCAAGAATGCTAATCTATAAGCTGTCAATTGGCATTTTGTAGAAAATAATTGAAATATGGCGGCTCACCTTGAATTGTAAATAACAAGGCAACTGCATCTTATGAATTTAAGTATAGATCCCTTCTGGAGTTCTTCAGAATCTATGTAGTGGTTGTACTATTAGCAGAAGTGTAGCCTTCTTCTTATGTACCCCATTAGAGAGTTGTACTATATAACGATTGGTCAGCTCGGGGCCATGGACAAACATTGAAATATCTAATTCTTGTAGATGGGGTTGCAAGTTGGTGCAGGGGCACCTAAAACATGTAATTACAAAATGTACTATTTGTAGGTTGGTCTAGGAAATAGGGGTTAAATGGAGTCTTTCATGTTAATAAATGTCTAATAAGACCACTTTTAATGTATTTGGGGGGATCTAGTATTAGCTTGATGCAAAAGTTGCATTATGATGTAATAAGTGTCAACAAATTATCAAATAATGCAAAATTAGAGAATAAGAAGGGTCTAGTTAGTTCTTGGGTCAGTTATAGGCGTTTCTTAGGTAGTTTTGGATTGACATATGTATAAATGGCCTCTTGAAGCCTCGAAGTGGGTTGGTGGAAGAGTTTTGAAGAAGAATTCAATAAGAAGAATACAAATTTCAGTTAATTTCCTGAGTTTCCTTGCAATTTCTACCTATGTACGGGTCCGTACAGTAGGGTAGGGTTCTAAATCTTTAGAATCTTGTGTAATATGGTGTTGGCTTCCATTTGAATCCATTCTTGTAGGATTTCATTGAATATAAAGAATTTTAGGGTATGATTTCCTTTGACTGGTCTGAAAATAGGGGCAAGGGTTTTGACTGCAAAAATGGACTAATAGGCAATTCCACCTTTTTGTAGTTGTTGTTGCTTGGTGGAATGGGCCTAGTAGATGTAGATTTAGGTGTGGGAATATTTAGTTGAGTTTGGAAAGAGATATTTGATGAAAAATCCATGCTGCCCTGGTAAAACTCAAATTTTGAACCTTTAAAACAAGGCTAATATTGGTAGTTTGAAGGAACTTATTGAAATTTTGATAAACCTTATTTTAATTTATGAGAAAAAGGTTATTTTGATGTGTTAAGATGGTTTACAGAGCCTGGAGTGGTCATTTGAGTAAAAGAGTATGAGACCCTAGGTGTAGAAGAGAGAAACAAGTGAAAAAAGAGTGGTTTGTGAAGGAACTGCCATAGAATCTTGAGGGAAGCATGTGAGAAGGGTGTAAAGAGTTGGTGCAAGAATATTCAAGCCTATTGGAAGTGGTTTTGGGTCTGTGAGAGGTCTGGACACAAGGATTTGAATAAACCCTAGTGGGAAAGATGAAAAGTGAGGGTTTAGAAGAAATGGGTCTTGGTGAGCAACTGAGGACTTGTAGATTAGAGATTCTTGTGTTTTTAGGGCACTTCTAAGACTATTTTGTGTTTTTGGGACTTTGGGATAATTTTAGAGATAAGGTCCTTTGGAAAAGAGGGATAATCGGAGCCTGTTTTAGCCTAGAAAGTCAATTTGGGTATTGATGGTCTGAAGAACCCTATGGTGGATTTGAGATATGATTTGTAGTAGGATGATGGGTCCCTAAAAGTGTGAGTGATTGATGAATTTTATTTAGAGGGTATGAGATAAGTTCCAAAAACTGGTCTTGGAGTCTTACTAGGTGAATGGAGGCTTGAATGGTGAAAGTGCAAATAGAAGCTCTTGAAGTCTTGAAAGTGAGTTAGTTTGGTTTGAATGAGGAATTTAATCTTGTTAGATGCCTCTTGGTGTCTTGGAAAATATCTGAAACAATAAGAGTGTGTTGGAGCCTTTGGATGCCTAGTTCATTGAGGAGACAAACTGGTGTTTTGAGAGACCTTCTGAAGATCAAGTTGTGGATTCATGTTACAAGATAGTTAATGTCATCCTTGCCTCTACATCAATTGGTATCAAAGCTAGCAAGTAGATTCTTGAAGGATATTTGTATAACAAGGTAGTTGGAAGATGAAGAGTCAAGTCAATATGGCAAAGGAGATCAGTGGAGCAGCACAAAGGAATGCAATTTTTGAGACAAAATGCAAATGTCAAGGTAAGGTATGCATTGTGATGGTTGATTCAGGTAGTTTAGACAATTTGATGTCTCAAGAAATGGTAGATAAGTTGTAATTAGAAAAGATACCCCATGAGTCACCCTATTCAGTTTCTTGGGTGAGTGGTGAACATGTTTTGATGGTTAAAGAGAAGGCTTGGGTTGAATTCCACATAGGTGCATATAGAGACAAAATTTTGTGTGATATAGTGCCTATGAATGTGTGCCATCTCTTGTTAGGAATTCCATGGGTGTATGGTAGATTTTATTTACATAATGGAAGAGAGAATAGCTATGAGATCAAGAAGAATGATGTGACTTTCACTTTGACTCCTTGGATGGAGAAAGGTAAGAAGCAATGTAGGACAAAAATAATTTTGATGCAAGGTAGTAAGGTTTTCATGAGGCCTGAGCAGAGCAAAAATGGTGGGGAAGCAACTACTACAAGGGAAGCAAGGGTTGATAAAGCAAGCATTAGCAGGGGTGCTAAGTTGAAAGGCAAAACAAATGATGAGTTAATCAAGAAGACTGAGATAGTGAAGGTCCAAGAGGAGATGAAATTAAAGATTCAAGACAAGAATGAAAAAAGTGACGAAGACAAGAAGAGACTTCAGTTGCAACCAAAGGGAAGTACAGGAAAGTCAAGCGTGGTCAAGGCAGTGAGGAGAAGGTCTGATATGACAGAGGTCGATGAAAGGATGTGTGAGAAGTATGTAAGGGAGTTGCCAAGGAAATGACAAGAAAGATTTGATGAATTCACAAAAGGAGGAGAATATTGTCCACTGATTGGACATGGGCATAAGGAGCAACATATGTCTGATGACAGAAAAGAGGAAGAGCAGAAAGTATTTGACAATAAAAGTGATGAGAGACCCAATGGCAAAGAGGTCTTAGATGTGAAGAGAACAAAGGGTAAGATGATGAGAAAAGATAAGGTGAATGAAGAGATGAGAGTAAGACATGAGAGGCTTAACAAAAGTATAGAGATCAAAGTGGGGACAATGTTGTGTCGATTGAAGATAGATAAGAATACGAAGCAACCAAGTACTACTAAAACAATGACATTTGAGATAAAAAAAACAGAGGTAAAGGAAGATTTGATTCCAAGTCTGAGAATGGAAGAAGTAAAGAGCCCATGTAGAGGGCAAGAGAAAGAGTATGACGCTGAAAGTTTGATGCAGGTCATGAGAATGAAAGTTATAGAGAAAAGGCAAGTGGAAGGAAGTATGACAGTTAAGGATGAAGATAAGCACATGGAAAGCACAGTAAGGGTGATGAGTTGTCCATTGAAGTGACAAGAGAATAAAGGATCTGAGATCATAGTGGTGATGGAAGGTTTAGAGAAGGACAAGAAGTCTAAGATTGTACTGAGCCAAAGTGAATGGCATGAGACAGAGAATGCAAATGAGAAAGAGTTTGCAGAGTATGGAGAGAAGAAGGCAGTTAAAGTCACCTTGAATGGTGAAGAGGATGAACAAAAGAGGATGAGTAAAGTTTCAATATTGAGAGACACCAGAGAGTTGGTGGTGGGTGGCCTAGTGAAGGCTAGAGAAGAAGATCATGATGATAGGACAATGGATTGTCCTAGGATGGTAAAAATACTGATGTGGCAATTGTATGCTACTATGGGGATGGTTCTAAGCATAGAGAACCTGAGAAAGATTGAGGAGAGGAGAGTTGAAGGGCAGAGATACATGTGTAGTTGGCAAAGGCTCATGGAAGAGCATGAAACTGAGATACTAATGTATGAATGTTTAGCTTTGAGTGTTGAATTTTTGTTTGCAGGTGTCAATGAAGACAAAAAGAAACACGAAGATCCATTTGAGAAGAATCAAGCATGGAAAGACCAAGACAAAGCAAAGCATGAAGGGTACAAAGTGCCTTGGAGGAAGATTTCCATGCAAGTGACCTGGAGCAGGTTTGAAGGGATTGTGAAGAAGACAAGAGTAGATCTATGGAGTGATTTAAGGGGCATAAATTTTTTGTACCCGAGGAGCATGGTGTAGGGGCACCTAAAACATGTAATTACAAAATGCACTATTTGTAGGTTGGTCTAGGAAATAGGGGTTAAATGGAGTCTTTCATTTTAATAAAGGTCTAATAATACCACTTGTAATGTATTTGGGGGGATCTAGTATTAGCTTGATGCAAAGGTTGCATTATGATGTAATAAGTGTCAACAAATTGTCAAATAATGCAAAATTAGAGAATAAGAAGAGTCTAGTTAGTTGTTGGGTCAGTTATAGGAATTTCTTGGGTAGTTTTGGATTGAAATATCTATAAATGGCCTCTTGAAGGCTCAAAGTGGGTTGGTGGAAGAGTTTTTAAGAAGAATTCAATAAGAAGAATGCAAATTTCAGTTAATTTCTTGAGTTTCCTTGCAATTTTTGCCTGTGTATAGGTCCGCACAACAAGGTAGGGTTCTAAATATTTTGAATCTTGAGTAAGATGATGTTGGATTCCATTTGAATCCATTCTTGTAGGATTTCATTTAATAGAAAACATTTTAGGGTTTGATTTCCTTTGATTGGTCTAAAAATAGGGGCAAGGGTTTTGACTACAAAAATGGACTAACAGGCCATTCCACCTTTTTGTACTCATTGTTTCTTGGTGGAATGGGCCTGGTAGATGTAGATTTAGGTGAGGGAATAGTTAGTTGAGTCTGGAAAGAGATATTTGATGAAAACTCCACGCTACCCTGGTAAAACTCAGATTTTGAGCCTTTAGAACAAGGCTAGTATTGGTAGTTTGAAGGAATTGATTGAAAGTTTTATACTTGTTGTAATTTGTGAGAACAAGGTTATTTTGATGTGTTAAGATGATTTGCAGAGCCTGGAGTGGTCATCTGAGTAAAAGAGTATGAGACCCTAGGTGTATAAGGGTGAAACACGTGAAAAAAGAGTGGTTTGTGAAGGAAGTTTCATAGAATCTTGAGGGCAGAATGTAGGAAGGGTGTAAAGAGTTGGTGCAGGCATATTCAGGCCTGTTGGAAGTGGTTTTGGGTCTATGAGAGGTCTGGACACATGACTTTCAATAAACCTTAGTGGAAAAGATGAAAAGTGAGGGTTTAAAAGAAATGGGTCTTGGTGAGCGAGTGAGGACCTATATATTGGAGATTCTTGTGTTTTGAGGGCATTTCTAAGACTGTTTTGTGGTTTTGGGAGTTTGGGATAATTTTAGAGATAAGGTGCTTTGGGAAAGAGGGATAATTAGAGCATGTTTTAACCTAGAAAGTCAATTTGGGTATTGATGGTATGAAGAACCCTATGGTGGATTTGAGATATGATTTGTAGTAGGATGATGGGTCCCTAAAAGTGTGAGTGATTGGTGGATTTTCTTTAGAGGGTATGAGATAAGTTCCAAAAACTGGTCTTGGAGTCCTACTAGGTGAATGGAGGCTTGAATGGTGAAAGTGAAAATAGAAGTTCTTGAAGTCTTGAAAGCGAGTTAGTCTAGTTTGAATGAGGAATTTAATCTTGTTAGATGCCTCTTGGTGTCTTGGAAAAGATTTGAAACAATCAAAGTGTGTTGGAGCCTTTAGATGCCTAGTTCACTGAGGAGACAAATCAGTGTTTTGAGAGACCTTTTGAAGATCAAGTTGTGGATTCATGTTACAAGATAATTGATGTCATCCTTGCCTCTACATCACAAGTCTAGGTTTTCATCATTGATCAAATTAATTGCATTCTTAGTCAAAGAATACATTGTCATGAGAGAACGAACTAGTCCTAACAAAAGTAAATTGTAAGTGACAACTATTATTTACTACAATTGACGTATAAATGCACACTTTGTGAAGTAGAAAATTAATATTTTGTATAAACAACATAATTTAGCTAACTAATTTGATTATAAATGAAAAAGATACAATCTAGTTGAGAGAGACCATACAAGCACTAGTTGAAATAAACGTGTTCAAAAAATTTACATAATGTAGAAGTAAATTTAGAAGAATATCTGTAAATTTGATTGTGAATAGGTTTGTTTATCAAAATAGTGGCCGTTGAAAGTTAACTTGCTGCATTTGTAAGAACAAAAAAGAGAAAAGGTAGTGAGTAAAAAAATTAGTTGACTCTATTAAGTGGTCTAAGTAAATTGCAAGCACTGTAGATGTTCAAAAATGCATTTAATGCTATAGGCACAAGAGGAAAAGTGGTCTAGAATAAACAAATATAACACTAGTGCATTATTAGTAAGGGATAAACTTCGAAGGAACATACAATAAAATTAAAGAAAAGTACTCGGTCTGCAAATGTGTTAATCATTTGGGGTGCAATGAAACTAGGAAACCTAACTATAATTTATGCTAGTTGTATTAAGTAATTGAACCATGCAAGTTGGACCTATATTGGAGAGCGTAAATTATATGTGGATTGTGTCTTGGTTGAGGAAGCAAATGGTTATAACGACACAAAAAAATAATTGCATAGTCTAAATAAATTATGAACCCATCATAAAGATTGAGACACTTTGTAAATCATCTTTGTAGCTATACGGAAAATATATGGTGGTGAATTAAATTTTTTTCAAACCTTCATATGGGAAGATGTGTTGTATGTTGTATACGTTTTTTTGTATGTTCATTTAATATACTTTAACGTGGTATATTTTAAAACATGGAACTTTATTTAATCTAATACTTTTAGTG
Source organism: Sequoiadendron giganteum (assembly GCA_007115665.2). Classification (NCBI taxonomy): domain Eukaryota; kingdom Viridiplantae; phylum Streptophyta; class Pinopsida; order Cupressales; family Cupressaceae; genus Sequoiadendron; species Sequoiadendron giganteum. The sequence continues at coordinate 15,638,289 of CM021109.1, forward strand.
AAAAGGGTTTGGGTTTGAGGAAGAGATTAAGATATTATCATTCTACTAACTTAAAAAATTGTAAGGAATATAGGTACAACAAAGAGACAATACTTGAAGGAGACATATAGCATTCACTATCGATATATTGTAAACTACTATACATACATTGTAGGAACATACATTGCAAGAATCAATAAATGAGAGAGGAAATAATATTTTTAATTATATGTAATTGAAGATGACTTTTTTTTGTTGGAAATGTAACATATGAGGCAAGTAAAGAGTAAAAGAAAAAGCCAAGAAGAAAGTTGCAATATTATTACAATAGCACATAGTATATATATTTATGAAGCAAAAGCGTAGTACATGGTATTCTAGTAGGTCTCAAAATGTATTTTCAATGCAAGGGAAAGTGCCTTGTTCATAGTATATTGGACCTTACATTTCTTGTAGGGATTCAAAAAATCGCCAACTATACATAGGTTGGTAAAAGGTGTAGGTACATGTTTAAATCACATGCTATATACACATTTATAGAGGGAAAGTGTATTACACATCATTTAAGTAATTCTAGAATGCTTCTTTTATGTAGACAAAATGGTGCGGGAGCACCTCAAGTCTCATTATTCAAGTATCATTATTTAATTTAATGTTGTAATCAACTAGCATTTCGGGGGACCATGTTAAATGGTTTAGTTAAATCTGCAATGTTAGATTCTTTTAAAAATTTAACAAGTTAAAGAAGTTGTAACCGATCGGGTAGAGGAACGGTTTGTTAACTACCCTACCCTAGAATCGCTATTAAAAATAAGAAGATGTAACCGAATGGCGAGAGAGAGGGCATAGAGAGTGCGAATAGAAGAAAAAGTGGCAGGAGAGAGTAACGAGAGAGGAGGAAATCAGGCTCTCTGGCAATGTTAATATATGCTTACGTTTAGTGAAGTTCTATTTCCTGTCGGTTGCATTGTTCTATTACTTTCCTAGTTGTTTGTTTGCAGATTGTTAATGCAGTTGCATGGAGGAATGCGTACTAGATGGACTGTGTTAGATGGACTGTGTTATGGTAATCGTAATTGTGTATGGGTCGAGTTTCTTAATGGCAGTCCCAAATGGAATGGGAGAATTGGTTTTACATATTTAGGTTTGTAGAGAAGTCGTTCTTAATCTTGGTTGAGCTCGACCAATCTGTTAGAGCAATGTTTATGATAGTCCCATTCTTTGTCATGGGTGAGCGTGACCTTTGCGTGGAGCAGAGTGGCTGGTTCGGCCTTTGAACAACAGTTCGGAGGAGAAGGGACGTTGGTAGATGCAGATTTTGAAGAGGAATCCTCTATGACAGTCCCTCTCGCCATTCAGTTACATCTTCTTGTTTTTAATAGCGATTCTAGGGTAGGGTAGTTAACAAACCGTTCCTCTACCCGATCGGTTACAACTTCTTTAACTTGTTAAATTTTTAAAAGAATCTAACATTGCAGATTTAACTAAACCATTTAACATGGTCCCCCGAAATGCTAGCTGATTACAACATTAAATTCTCCTCCGAACTGCTATTCAAAGGCCGAACCAGCCACTCTGCTCCACGCAAAGGTCACGCTCACCCATGAAAAAGAACGAGACTGTCATAAACACTGCTCCAACAGATTGGTCGAGCTCAACCAAGATTAAGAATGGCTTCTCTACAAACCTAAATATGTAAAACCAATTCTCCCATTCCATTCGGGACTGCCATTAAGAAACTCGACCCATACACAATTACGATTACCATAACACAGTCCATCTGGTATGCATTCCTCCATGCAACTGCATTAACAATTTGCAAACAAACAACTAGGAAAGCAATAGAACAATGCAACCGACAGGAAACAGAACTTCACTAAACGTAAGCATATATTAACACTGCCAAAACAAGTGTACACCCGATTTCCTCCTCTCTCGTTACTCTTGTCACTTTTTCTTCTATTCGCACTCTCTATGCCCTCTCTCTCACCATTCGGTTACATCTTCTTGTTTTTAATAGCGATTCTAGGGTAGGGTAGTTAACAAACCGTTCCTCTACCCGATCGGTTACAACTTCTTTAACTTGTTAAATTTTTAAAAGAATCTAACATTGCAGATTTAACTAAACCATTTAACATGGTCCCTGGAAATGCTAGCTGATTACAACATTAAATTAAATAATGATACTTGAATAATGAGACTTGAGGTGCTCCCACACCACAAAACCACCTTGTGCATAGAACTCATCCGATTTCATTTCACGAAGGAAAGTGCAGAAGGAAGCCAACTTCTCATAGGTTGAGTGGAACTCATGTACTATTATTTTCAGCGATTGAATGTCGTAGTCATTCAGACTCTGCACACTTTGAATAGTGGCCTTTGCTTGTTGTAGCAAGTCAAGGCAACTAACTATAATGTCATTTGCAAAATCTTGTACGAGGCTCGTAGAAGTGTCATTCCAATTGATCGATGGTGTTGAGTTGGTCGACATAATAGGGGAATTGGCACTACTCGAGATGTCAATAATCTCATTGGGTTAACAACAATTGTCCATTATTGAATGAAATTTAAATTGTAAAATGGTAAACAATATACTATATGTGTAGTGATGTATAAGTATCTGTAACTTTCCTTTTGTGAGATGACAATTTTGATTTTAAAATAGATAAAATATTTTGAATTATTTTACTTTAAAAATAAATACCTTTAACCTTCAAATATAAACTTTACTCCAATGCAAATATAATACTACTTTAATTTTTTTTTTTTAAATTAATAGATATATTGCTAATTTAACAACTCTTAATAGATTTTATGTCTAAGATTTTCTTATTAAATTCCAACAACTTGATTAAATTTAAATCTCACAAATTTTAATTATAATATTTTTAAATAAAAACTAACTTTACTAGCTAATAACTAAATTGGATTTATTTAAAATTTTAATAATTCCCTTTTACTTGTAGGAAGGAATTTATTATTTCATTTCTCGCTGCATTATAATTTTACTTGCAGGAAGGAATTTATTATTGCATTTCTCTTGTTTCGTCACATACATTTATGAATTAAATTTCCATATTCTCATTTGCAATATTTTACCTACAAATTGAATAATCCATATTTGATTTGTATTTGAGATCAGGCTCGAAAAAATAATTTCCAGTTTGTCTGATCAGAATAAAAAAAATTGCAATCCATAAAATTTTAGTCCAATGCTAATTCATTCCAGTTGGTGGTTATTTTCTTTGGGCAGGCTTATATAAAAAAAATGTTGCAAAAATCAATGCAATGTTTGGGAGCGCCGCCCATAGTGCTGCCTCCCGTATTAAAACATTTAAAACTTTAATTTACCAAAAACAAGATGCGAAATTATGATAACTCAAATGATCTGTAGAATATATTAAAATCATGGTTATTTCCAGATGTAAGTAATACAAATTGTGAATAACATCTTCTCCCTACAGCTAAACCACAATTTTTTTTATTAACATCAATCTAGCGTCATAAACCCTTAAATGAATGCCAATAATAGGCGTTCTTCATTTGGAAACTCAGTGTCCCTTGTTGGGCTTCATGGGTTACTTAATTTACTGGCCTAAGTATTTTGAATAGTTCCATCATCTGAGATCAGTGAAGATAATAGAGCGATAGTGCAATATTTCTACCTAGAAAGGATTTAATATTTAGCACTTGCTCCCCAGTTCTAATCATAGCTTATATATTTCAATTCCAAGTCGAAACCAACTTCACTCGTAGCAGGGAAGGCTGACTTATATTTCAACCCAATGGAGGGGTCTTACTTCACATTAAGGAAAACCACTAACACAAATAGCACACAAAATCCTAACAGAATGGCCTATTTTGATTTAGCAGGAATCTTGATTAGATGGGTCTTACTACAGGGTGAAATACGAGAAGGAAGGATGAGAAGAATTTGGGGCAAAAATAATTCTAATTCATAAATCCATACGAAGAACATACATCGCAAGAATTTGGTTGAAGTCAAATGAAACCAAGTAGCATTTATGTATAACAAGGAAAAATTTACTAACAGTATAAATATTGTTGATACATAATCGCAAATGTTTGCAGGAAAGTACCGTGGATTGTAAGAATTCATTTTCCTAGTATGCCTTATGCCTTGTCTCCTCAAATTGCTTCCAATAGTCACTCTGCTTAGTACTCTCTGTCGAAAGCCATTTTTTTATATTCACTCAGTTCATTCTTTTTGTAGGGGCACTAGGCGGTGATATATAGTTTTCTCTATAAATGCATTTACCAATAACAATAAATGTCGTAGAAGCAATTTGATGAGTGGAAGGGACATCCGAACACAGTTGGAGTTAGATATTTCACCTGCATAAATCCTTTTGAACAACTGTGGAAATGATTTTTTACCCGAGTAAATTGATGTGACATGCTGATTGAAAGCTCTGGAGACATTTGCTACCATTGCATTTATCATTGTCCACCAAATTCCATGTATAAGACATGAGTTGTTTGCCATTAAAATTTGTATTTTCCTGAAATTATTAGTCGTTTCATCGAAAGTTTTAGCAGTATGTTTATACATAAAAGATAAATGAACATATGTATATACGATTCGATAATAATCAATAAATCAATATATATATACACTCATATGTATAAACTTATATGTATATAAGTATTTATATATAATATATATATATGATGTGATATAATAATAAGAGTTTATCTTATCTATTAAATATTGCAAAGAAATGATATTATGGATTAAAGCTCTTTGAGAGGCTTACGATAAATGATATATTTATGAGGCTTGAAAAACCATAATTATAGATTTTTCTAGGTCGAATGGTATAGCTAAATAATAGCTATTTGAATGCAATTAAGTTACAAATAATAAAGCCACGAAGTGGCTGTAGCTAAAGCATAAATAAGGCATGGAAAAAGTCTATCACGTGGGCAATGATAGGGGTGTAAGCCTTAATGAAACCAGCTGCAATTTATAAACCTTTGAATCTACATTTTAATAGAACCATGTGCATGTTCGTTGGAGGCTCACGTGCCAATTAAAAGGTAGTTTAAATAGCAAATAATAATGATTATGAACATCTACAAAGTGGCGACTGGGTTGCAGTTTTCAAGTATTTAAACAAAAAAATGAAATAGTCTTTGGCCGACCCTCTAAAATGGGTGACTAAGTCAACATGTTGAATGTCTTTGCCAGCAAAATCTGAAGGTAGTTAAAAATAAGTTTTAAGTGCCTATTCAAAAGGCAACTCCATCAACCAATATGTGAGATTTTCCGACCATTTTATGGAAAATACCAGTGTTCCACGGGGTTTTGGGGACGGGGATGGGGGGATGACAGGGGACGTGTTTTCGAGATGTGGGGATGGGGGGCCTAAGTTTGGGAACGACAGGGGGATGGCGGGGGGACGGCGGCGAGGGGGAAGTAGGGTGTTGAAATACATATAGTACTTGAAAAAAAAGTTATAAAAAGATGTATACGTATAAGAATTATACATCTTGGAGACAACTAGGAGTCCCCTAGATGTCTTGAGGACACCCCAATGTCCTCAAAGTCCTATCAGTGTCTTGGAGACAACGACACTAGTGGTGGGATGGTGGCGTTGGTGGGGGGACGTCTCCCCCAAGTCTCTGAGACATCCCCCTCTAGGAAACACGAGGTTTTTTGGGGGGGGATGCGTCCCCATGGAACACCGGAAAATACTTGCAAATAAAAGCACAATCCATTGAGTTGATGGAGGCATAATTTCAACGTGGGTGTTTAAAACATGTGTGGAGGAGGTTTTGGAGAGTATTTTTAAATGTTTTTATAGAAGCCTTCTATAGGTGTGGAGAGCAGAGTCTTTAAGACTCTTAAATATGATTTTTAACATGACCCTCAATTGTGAATGCATTGTGGGTTTTAAAATGAGCAGATCAAGCCTCTTAAAGGAGGCAGTTGTCAACATATAAGTGGTTTTAATTTTGCATAAAAGAGGTGCCATATTTGGTAGTAGTGGGAAGTAGTAAAGAGGAGTAGTTTTGTCTATAAAAATCAGAAGCTTGCATATTGTTTTGGTTGGTTGCTAAGCATAGTAGAGGCATTATGCCTGTGTTTATTGTTCTTAAGCTATTAGAGTATGAATATCAATTTTAAAATAGTGTTAGCAATATAGTAGAGGTATTTTTCTAAGCAATTGGATAGTTGTACTAAAAGTGAAAGATAGACCATTCGAAAGCTAGAGGTCTTAAGAGGTAGCTTGTTGCACTTGATAGTTGGAACTATATGCATGTTTTATTTGTTCCTAAACTAGTTATATCATGTCTATAAGTTTGAAATAAGATTGTTGTGTATGATAAAAGGAAGAGATTCATATGAATGTTTATGAGAATGAGCATATATAGTCTGGAAATAGGAGGTTAAATGATGATATTTTAATAATATTATTTCTGAAAATATGAAAGGAAAGATGATTTTACGTATTATAAATGTAATCTATGATATATGGGTTATAACCAAAAATATGGTTCATTTGCTAGGTTAATAGAAACTTTATTATGTATTTTTCTGAAAAGAGTTAAATAAGAAATAAAGGTATGTTTTGATGTGTGAGTATGAGAATTTGAGGATTGAGCATGTCAACCAGTTGCTCGTTATCTTGATATTATTACATATCATAAACCCCATCATCTTTTTGTGATGAATTATGAACCCAACCTTATGAATCATAAATGTGGTTATAACATGAGAAGAGGAAGTAATCCTCTTTTTAGCTCAATCAATGATATTTCAATGATTGTATGACATGATGTCAATTATATTATTTGAATGACCATGTGCATGTCGAGATGGTGGCATAGTGTCATCATTATTTGTCCAAATATTCTAATAATAGGTGAATGGTAAACCTTATGGGTTTGATAGGGCTTGAATTAGAGGCACTAGCCTAGACCCCATATGTTATAAGAATGTAACATGGGAATTCATTGTTCGTGGTGTTATATCAATCCAGTTATTTTGACCACCTTAGTGGGTATGTTTTTATGAATATAAACCTTATGATAGTAGAACCAATTGGTCTATAGTATGTTTAAACCATAGGTTAGATAAAGTTTTCCAAGTTGAGTAGGGTGGGTGAATGAATGACTTCGCTCCAAGAAAGTAGCAATTGTATATATTACAAACACTTTGGCCAAAGTGAGTGCAATAGTCTCTGCTTGCACTTGTCGATTCACTATGTTCTAGATACTTAACACAATCAGAGTTGTCATTCATAGTTGAAAGGTCTCCATAGTTATTTGACGGTATTGGTTAAGTGGGTCACAACACCAGAGCTCGGATGACTATTACTGGAGGGTTCTTAACTATTCCCTTCGTTGAAAGGTAGGGCCACTTTTAGTTAGGAAGGTGTGTAGGAAATAGTTGGCCCGTGGTTGGAGGTAAAACACTTGGGTGATGCTCTCTCTCTTGTAGATGACATGCCAAGTCTTGGGAGATAGAAAGAAAGAAAGTATCTAGATATGGATCTTTGACCTTGTTCCTTAAAATTAAATGTTTATGTTATTTATTTGAAACTGTTCATGTGGAAAATGTTTACAAGTAAAGCAATTTATACTTTCTAGTTGAAAAGTGAAATGAATTTATTATGATATGCTTATGTTATCAAGTTATGCAAAATTGCAACTTTCAATTATTAAAGAAAAAATTTCATGTCCTATTTTAATGGAATGAGTATTTTTTACTTTTTGGTTAAAATTTCCAAGTAAATTCTTTGTTATAAGGTTGTGGTCGTTACACAAAGCATCCTAGCCAATGGTCAATTAAAAAGTTGGGAAAATTTAGTCTTGAAATTTAACATACCAACATCTAATTGAAGAACATACAATATTCTTGTGGAAGCTTGCAAAGAAGCAAGCTTTCCCCTAAATACTGATAAAGACATGGATCCAACTTGTGACCTTATTTGGAAAGATGGTACCATTTTATATGAAATCAAAGCTAAATATATTTACAAAGACTTAATTAGCAATATCTCTATCATTGAGCATGTTAATAATTGTTGGGGGACTTCACTCTCAGATAACAATTGGCAAAAAATATTTGGTTCTATGTGGCATAACATTAAAGAGTCTAAAAAGGCCTGGTTTAGATGGTTTATTCTTTTGCATAACATTCCATTTAAATTTAACCATATTGATATTGATATTTGCAGTATTTGTAGAACTCCAGAATCTATAATGCATATATTTTTTTATTGTTTCTATGCAAAAGAAGTGTGGAAATATTTTTGTAATGATTTAATGATTTGGGATAAAGATGATAGGGTTAACTGGAAAGATATTTTGCTCAATAATAGAAAATTAAATAAGGATTACCAATTGTTTTGGGATTGCCTTTCTACTAAAATTTTATGGCACATTCGGAAGGCAAGGAATGAGGATAAATTCCAAGGTTGTAGGAGGGTGTTTATTGAGTATTCAAAAAGACTTACCTTCCTTAATATTTTTTGACATATCACAGTCACCATGGAGATCTCTATGGCCAAGTTCACGAGGTTAATTAGTGATGGCATAATGATATTTAACAAAGAGGAGGTGAAGTATGGGCACACATGGCACCACAACCATGAGGAATCAAAAAAATTTCTTAGAGCTTTGAGGGAATTCCAAAGAGTGTTCAATGATGTAGCAGGTGGGAATGCAAGAAGACCCAGGGAAGTACACCATGCAAGACTTCATGTGAACGAAGGAGCTAACCTGGTTATTAAGGAAGTCAAGTCTAATGAGCAACCATCTGTAAGGGAGTCTGGTTGGGGTGATTCTGAAGATTGTAACTAGAGCCGCAACAGTTAATCTCTAAATATTTCACTTAGAATGATATATAATAGTGTGATATAAGTTAATGGCATGCAATGTTTTGTATATCCTGGAACTCTACCAGTTTTATATATGCAGTCAGTCTGTGATATGCTTGTATATCCTTAACTTCATAGATTTTTTATGTGTCCAATAATAGTAGATATAGAACACTTTAATAAGAACTACTTACTGCAAGTTGTAACCATGATACTGTGATCTGAAAGTTGTTGAGGTAGAAATTAATAAATTAATTTTTTAATTTTTTTTAAAAATAATATACTAGCACCACCCATCATTAATAGTGTCCATCATAATAGATATACTATATTATTATAATATTAAATAATATAGTAATATATTAATAGTTAATATTTATTATATATAATATATGACCCTCTCCTATCTCTAGACTTGCGACATAGCAAATGAGATATAATCATTAACATAATCTTTATATTTTAAAAATATAATATAATATATGAATGCTTTCAACCAACAACTTGCCTTAAAAACTTCACGTCTTCGCATTTGAAATGAAACATATTTCCTTTAATCTTGAAAAATTCTAACTTTTAAAATATTTTTTGCTAAAAAAATCTCATCTTAACAATTTATAAGATTTAGAAACACATATTTGTCTCACTTGAAAAATTCTCACATTTCATTAATTAAAAATATAAATTTGCACGAAAACAACTATTTAAATTTAAATTTAAGCAAAAATAAACACATTTAAACAACCATATGATAATTAATTTGGACTAATTGGTGGCAACACCAAACTCCAAACTTAAAAATATTTTGATTATTTATATTAATGACGTGCACACGTGTAACTTTCTTATTCTATTTTTTGTCGTTTTAAATTTTCTTCTTTGCAGCTTACTTGGCAAGTCCCCTGCTTATAACTAAGGTTTCAGGGCCACATCATCAAATATGATGCCACATCAACATGTCTTTTGTCAAGGTGTCTAAAAGGCCCAAAAAAAACTGAGACTAGACTTGTGCATTCGCGACATGTTTTATTGAGCGCTGATGTGGAATCACATAATTGATTGTTTTTTAGATCAAAGGAATACATTTTGTTTAATTATGAGTAATCATCATCAACACTAACAACTTTAAAGTCACAACTATTGATCCAATATTGATAAAAATATTGAACATTATATAAACAACTACTATCACAACTATTGAAACATATAAATAAATGAAAGAAATAAAAGGGCGTGTGAGCAGAAGGCTAAAACATAATAAATTACTTCACAATCTTCACTGTCGATCAATCAAATCCTTTACATTGCTTCTTATTATTATTATCAGCGAGAGAAACAAGGGTTGAATCCTGCTCTTACCACGCGCAACACAATATACACGCCATTTTCGCTCTGCTGTTTTGAGCAAACCAAACAGAACATAGATACTACTGCAGTGGGAAAATTATAAGCTAAATTTCATTTGTTGAAATAGCAGGGGGTATTGAGTTTTTTAATATTATTGAGGGTTTCTATGACATGGTGGCGGCTGAAAGGCGTGCAGGCAAAGCATCCGCCTGCCAGAAATGGAGTCTGGGTGAATGGAGCCTGGGTGATCTCGTGGTGGCGAAGATCCCAGGTTACCCTGCATGGCCCGCCAAGGTTTGCAAGCCAATAATTTTTGCTTTTTCTCTTTAAATTTAATTTAATTTTTTGTTGTTTCTTTTTGTTTGGCTAAATTTGGTGTGTGGGAGTAATGAGCTCCAGTTTCTTCGAACGTAAAATATCTGAGACGACCCACCATCGATTCGCTCCATGAAGTTATGTATTTGTACGTTTTTTCAGTAATGCTCAATTGTTTCGTGGTTTTAGGCGTAGGGTTTCGGTTTGGTATGCCTTTTAACAAATTGGTGTCATCTGTCTAATGTTATATGGCCGCGGGTGCGAGTAGATGTGGTATTAGTATCAAATTACTTATTTCTAGGTTTTATTATGTAATGTTCAATTGTTTTTATTGCTTTTAGCTTAGGGTTTCGTCTCAATATTTATGCCTTGACATAGATTTTTCGTTTTTTTTTCTTACAATTTGATGTGTTCTGTCTAAGTTTGATTCTGTTGTAATGGATGCGAGTATCTGTGGTACTAGCATGAAATTGTATCGCTGAATACTTTTTAGTAATTATCAATTGGTTGCTATAGATTTAAGCTTAGGGTATCGGTTCGATATATTGGCTGTCATTGATTTTGCTATGTTCTTTAAACGGTTTGATGTTGTCCGTCTTAGTTTGACTGCGTTATAAAGGCTATGGACGCTGGTATTTGTGGTATTGGCATCAAGTTGTATGTTTGTAGTTCTCTTTGACAATGTACAATCGTTTAGTATGGCTTTAACTTTTAAGTTTAGGGTTTTTATTTTTTATATTGGCTAGGTCATGGATTTTTGTTTTTTTGTTATTTTACAATTTAATTTTATCTGTGTAATGTTACAATGACTATGGATGTGGGTATAGGTGTTACTAGCATGTGTTTTCGGAAACCTAGATCAAATTTGTGAAATCCAATAGCAAATGTGTATAGGTCTAAGTTGCCGAATTAATTACGGGCATGGGTACGAGGTTTTTTTTTTTTTGGAGGGGAGAGAGCAGGGCGGGGCTGGGGTTGGATACGTTTTGGGTATGTCTATACAAAAATATAATAAAATATTCAAATATATATGTATGCAACCTAAAAACAAATTTAAGTTTAGAATGTCATATACCAATGCATATGCTAAACAAAACCATGACAAATTTCAATTTTTGATTCATAATATACTAATTTAAATTCAGTTTTCAATATCAAAAGGATCAACCTTGAATGTCATGATAGATAATCATTGTTTAACATTTAAATCATACAAATAGTAACCAATTCAGTAATTTGCATAAGATGGGTCATCATCAAGACCAAGATCATCATCAACATTGACATTAGATGATTGGCACTTGTACTAAATGTATGCTAATTACTTGACTCTTCAAAAATTGAAGATTGTGCAATTGTAGCAAAAGAAAGATCTAGGTCAACTTGATCCGGTTCTACATCCCACAACTTTGTTGCCCATTTCTTGTACTCCTCATCTTTGTGAGTAAGAAGGCACAAGTTGGAATGAACAAAACTAGCTCCTTTACTTTGCTTGATGCCAATCGATTGCGTTTCACTGAGTGGATGAAGGATTATGTACTCCAATTCCGCTCAATTGAAGAAGAACCAACAGCCTATTGAAGCAAAGGGAGCTCTCATTAGAGTAGTTAAATTAAAAAAATTGTAAATCAAGCTTCAAATTTGAAAATAACGCGTTTTAATTTTAAATGATAAAACTTAAAACCAAATTTAAAGTGGCAAAAATTCATAACTTACTTGAGATAAAAAAATTTATTGCAAGAACTTGGAGGTGTGGCATCTTGTGGCCATTGAGGTACCACCAAGAGTGAGCATCTTGTTGGATGTTGTGGTTGTGTTGTGTCTTTGAGTATGATGAGCCAATTGCTATATTATGTGACAATTCAAGTGCCATAAATATTTCTAAGCATCCGGTGTTACACTCAAAGACAAAATATATATCTATTAAGTATCACTTTTTGAGAGACAAGGTGAGTGATAAAGAGGTCAGATTGGACCTACAAAGGAACAAATTGCAGATATCTTTACTAAACTGTTGCCTAAGGATACTTTTGAGTATCTCAGAGGCAAGTTAGGGGTAATTTTCCCTCCTAATCTGAACTAAGATGCAAGTCTTTGCATCAATCCATGGACTTACAGTAAGATCTTGTTTCAAATTGATGTTGTGGTGGCTGCTACTTAGGGGGAACTCCCTAGATGATATGTGGATCAGAGCATGTGTATCTTTGCCATTGATGTCAAAGGGGGAGAAAAACAATGTGAAAAACTCTTGAAGTAAGGGGGAGAAGAGTCAAGAAAGGGAGAGAAGAGCTATGAGAGGAGAGCTGCACATCAAAGGGAGAAAAGTATGTGGACAACTAGTTGTGTTGATGGTATTATTTTTCACATTATGTGTTGCCATCAATGACAAAGGGGGAGATTGTTGGATGTTGTGGTTGTGTTGCTGATATGTGGTTGTCGTTGATGTCAACACTATTAGCATTGGTGATTTTGAAGGCTGTATATGTCGAGGATATTGAGAAAATTGTAATAAATATATTGCAAGCAGACAATGAAGCTGAGAAGGTCAAAGTGATGAAAAATTGTGTTTGTTGATGATCAGGAGGCGCGCACTAAAGGGTTTGTTGCTAAGCTTATCTAGTATGTTGTCCGAAAGTTTCAGTGGTACGCATCAAGAATTGAGGAAGTTATGAAATTCTGCGTTCCTACATTTATTCAGTTACTGTAGCAAGTGTTTTTGGAAGATGAGATCGCAATTCTGGTGAATTAGGTTGTTGCGTATGTTCCTGAGGTGTTCAGTGATGTTTCTAGATCGTGCTCTATCAGTGTGGTACGTCCGCGTTGATCGACGTGTTCACGATTGAAGATTTTTCCTTGTGTGCTTAAGGTTTTCATGTTCTTGGCCTACATGATGGTGGTAGTGTGTTGCGGATCCTTATGAATTAATCTTGTATTGTTTGGCGTGTTCGAGGATGTTGATTTAGGTCTTCACTATGTTGTGACCGACTTAGGTTGGTGTGTATTAAGATTTGTTTATGTATTGAGGCCGACAGTTGTAATCTATTTTTTATTTGTGGTCGACAGAGTTGATGTAAATCTGTGTAGCAGATATATAAGAGCGATTGTTTACTCATTTTAAAGTATGCTTGGTGAATGTATGTGAAGTATATGCAAGATATGTGCGAATAAAGATCAGATCATTCGAGTGCAGAGCAGAGTGTGAAGGAGATTGAGCGAAGTGTGAAGAAGTGTTTATGTGCCTAACCAGAACTGTAATCAAGCTTTTGTAGAAGTTAATCCCCCAATTCAACCTCATATGATGGATTTAATCTTATTGTCTTATATAAGGCAATGAGCCTTTCCTTTGAACAATGAGCTCTAGGCAGTGTGTTTGAATGCATGTGCATTCCCTATTCATTTCTTTCATTATACTTCTAACGGGGTATAATCTTGTGGACTAACATCCATCATGATTTTTCCCCTAACAGGGTTTCCACGCATAAAAATCTTGGTGTTCACGTGTCTTTGATGTGTTGTTGATTTATGCTTTCACTGTTAATTATCAGATCTGAGATTAAAGGTTGTTTAAGATTGAATAAGCTTAATTTCTGTAACAACTGATTCACCCCCCCTCTCAATTGTCTATCCTTGTTTTGCCAACACATCCTTCCTATATTTGTCACGGAGAACAAAAGCACTTTGACCATGAGAGGCAACACAATCAACAAATTCAAGTGTAATTGCATCTTCCATATTAGGATCAGTGAAGAGTTTAGCAAGAGCTTTCCTAATCCCTTTGTTGACTTCTGCATCACGTTATGGTGGCACCTAGTTTGGTATAGCAAGGATCTCTTCACTTTAATATTTGGGAGTCAAAGCAAAGGCAAGAAGATGGAGTGGGGTGGTCATTTTGTTCCACCGCTCAACACAAATTGACTGCACCTTTTTGAAGAAGGTTTTTTCAGGATCTTGCTCTCTTGCATTTATGATGGATTTCATCTTTTCAAGCATTGAGTCAATGCCATCATAAACCTCCCTCAAGCATGGCTTATCCATGTCAGTAAAGTGTGTCATACTCATGATGGGCTCAATGAAACCAAGAAGATATTCCACTCGATTCCACCAAGTGTCATCTAGAATCTTTTGTTATACATTTGTTGCCCTCTCAATGTTTGATTGCCTCCATATAGACCATGATTGGCTAATGACCATACCAGGAAGCGCCTCTCGCATCTTCACATGTCTCAAGACGATTGTATTGGATGGAAATCTAGTCTTAGCCACCTATTTGAAAATAAAAATTAAATAATTAAAATCAATATCAATATCTATATATATATTAAATAAATTATTCAAGTGAAACATAACATCAAAAACTTGCATTGTTTGAAGTGTGTTACCTTTAGTAAATTTAGGTGCGAGAATGATCTAAAAATAGCTTGTGACATGTGATTTGTTATGAACATTTGGATCTCTTCAGCTTCAGCATAGACTTGTTTGACATGTGGTGATTTGTTATGAACATTTGGATCTCTTCAGCTTCAACATAGACTTGTTTGATCCAATCTATTTTTGTATCCAACTTTTGTAACATGAGGTTGAGGGAATGCACGACACAAAGTGTCTAAAATATATGTGAGAATATTGTCTCACCTAACACATTAGCAACTCTATAGTTTTTGCATTGTTTGTTATAATTTGGACAACATTTTGAAGACCCACTTCATTAATGCATTGTATAAGGATGTTAGCATTAAATTGTGCATCTTTTACTTGCCCCTCACAATCCACAACTTTTAGAAACATTGCCCTTTTAGGGCACATTGCAATCACATTAATTAATGGTCTATTTTTTGTATCCTTCCATCCATCGGAAATAATAGACACACTTGTTTCTTTCCATGGGGCCTTGATGGGAGATAATGAATCTTCTATATGTTTGACCTCCCTTGACAATATAGTGCTACACACCTTATAACCTGGGCTTGTGTACCCCTTTGGAGCTTCATTTATTTTTCTTACCATGTCATGCCAATAAGGTGATTGAACAATGTTAAAAGGCAAACCATTTGCATAGAGGCATCTTCCAATGGCTTGGTCAGCAATATCTCTGGCATCATTATTAAATGCCCTCTTCAATGGTCCCTTTGCTCTCTTTGAAACAATAGCCTTATTTTCATTTCTTTTCAAAAAAGGATGGCTTTCTACGACAATATCAAGGCCAACACTATGTTTGTGAGATGAAGAAGTAGGTGGCTTCCGTAAGCCTTTTCTTGTACACAATGGATGCCCCATTCTATTTTCAACCTTTGCATCTGCTTCCCTCTCGCTCCTTAATATATTCTGCTATTTTTGAAGGTGGTATAGCCTTTTTGGTACATTTAATTTCTTCCTTTTTTACCTTTTTTGTAACTGTATTAATTTATCAGATGAATAGGTTTCATTGAGTATAAGTTGAGAGGAGGGCATGCTTTGTAAGAAAGAGATATTGGTAGAAAATTAGGAAAAGATGGGGTCATTTAGATTTTAGGATATGATATATCTAGAGTGATTTTTATATGATCTCTAGTTGAAAATGGTATGCACATAACAATTGCTTGTTTAAAACCTGCTTCTTCATTATCTATTTAAAAATAATGGGTACTTTTATTGCATCCTCATTGATTGATTCATTTCTTCTTCTATATGGTCTCATTGATGTGTTGTTGATTAATAGATAAGCAAACCGGAAGATTGGGGCACAAAGTATTATCCAAAGACACGTGGGAAGGTTTTTGTTGTTTTTTTTGGCGACAAGACGGTGTAAGTGTTACTTCCTTTCAATTGTTTTTGAAATACAAAGAAAAGATTGAGTCATTTATTAAAAAATTATTATGTGTTCATATGCCTTTTTTTAGCATGGAAACTACTATTATGAATTATGTTCTTTATGGTACATTGATTGAAGTAAGATGGTTGTTTCAAATTGAAGTTCTTTCAATAATAAAAGTTATTTTAATTTTATCAAATGAAACTGAATATCACACAATGACAAGGCAAAAAGGCCTCTGTACCAAGAGGAAAAAGTTATTTATAAGGTTTACTATCCCAACCATCCTTGACATCATTAGAATATTCGAGGCTTCCATGGTGGCTAAATTTTTGGTAGTGTCATGCTGCTTCATGCATCACCATCTTAGAAACTTTGAGTGGGATCACCATGTGAGTCTTTAAAACCTTGTGTTTCACGAGGCTAGACTAGTGCACATATCGAATGCACCTTTTCTGCTCTAAGAGGCCTATCTCACGCGACACTGCTCTACACTACTTGCGACTCCCTTGCGGACAAGCCCTTTCCTGTTCACAGATTATGCCTTTTAACCAGCAAGTCCTCCTTTTTCGAGGTACTCGACTTCTACAAGTGCATCGCGGAATTATGCACTTGCGAGCTGCTAGGAGCTCTTTGACTTGCATGTTCTGAACATGACTCACTTTGTTCACTTTCTTGAACGCTGCTGCACATTGGTACAGGCTTGGTGATTCCATCGAGTGCTTCTCTTTTTGTCCCCCATGAGACAATTGATTACTAGTCTGGTTTAGCTTGAACTCCGAGTTCGCTCTTCATGTAGACATGCTCTTGGAACACTTCTAGATCCAACACCAAACTCACGATGAGTTCCTTCTTGCTCTTTGGGGAGGTTGACTCCGTTGAGTAACTCTTGCTTACGCCATTGAGCCCAGGATATTGGATCACCTGGTCCAATTACTTCAAGGACTATGCAACATGATCTCCATAGACACCAACTCGGTTCACTAAGTTCTTGGGGTAACCTTTGTTGAGACCTTGCACCAATGATACCAATCCGAGTATCTGGGACTCCTTCCTTGCTGCCCCATTTCTGGGTTGCACAACAACTTCACTGGCATCCATCCTTGCTCGTACTGTACACCATACTGACTAATCCGACCCTTGAGTTCAACCCTTGTGATCCTGTTGAGGCGGATTGGATCTACCTCAAGAGTATGCCGACACTCCTTCACTTGATGGCGCCCATGTGTACCTTGCACGATATAGTCCAACGCTCTTTGCGCGGAGCGCACTTGGTGCAGCTCCTCGACTTGCACCCCAATGTTAAGAAGCAAACTTGCTCCGTCCTCAGGCTCATATGAGACCTTTTGCTAAAACTTCCCTACTAGTTCCAAACTTTGCTCGACACTGTTGGAATGCTCTTGGCCATCCTAGGCTTACCCTGTCAGCTCGCCCAACCTTGCGTTCCTCTTTTTACCCTGTTGCTATGGGACGAGTTCCAACATTCAATTCCCTCGGCGGCATGCCTTAAACTATCTCATGTTGGCCCTGTTACTGCATTCACAGGGTTCGGGACATTGGGTTCACCACCGAACCCCTCACATCATGGCTAGGGCGGAACGAGATCCTTCCTCACTCCTAAAGACCATGAAGAACACTTGAGCCGCTGTGGGACTCGAGGTGGGAGCTTCTTTTGTTTCACTCTTGGAAGGAAGAGTCTGGGGAGCACCCTGGCTGGTGACCAACTGTGGACTCTTGGTGCATCGCATCGGTGCCTCTGATGTGCGATGCGATGGTGCAGCCCTATGGTGCTCGCCATTCGAACGACCATACCTCCCTATATAAGCTATTAGTCTGATTCCCAAACATCAGTAGGATGACACCATACTTTGGGATGACTCCCATTTTTGACTTTTCTCATCACCATAATAACCCATAGGGACTTCTTGCTTTGTAGACTCGTCGTCTGACTAACTCTTTTGACGACCTGTAGAGTTACACCTCAATTCAACCTACGACAAATCGCCATGGCTTGGCATGATTTGACACCCTTGCATGCTCTGTGCTACACTGCCCTTGCTACTCTGAGTAACTCGGCTTCGACATTGGAACTGGCTGTCCAACTCACCTCAGCATCTCTGCAACACTAACATCAAGTGCCTAGCTTCCAGTACAACTCGGCCATGTCTTATGGACTATGGACTTGGTTCACGCCTCATGGTTCGGAAGGCACATAATGGCTCCCCATGGCTACTTCGGCTAGGTGTGCCCCTTGGACGAGTCCTAGACATTGCGTCCAATAGACTCCTTGATTCAACTCGCATGACTGCTGTGCCTCACTCGGCTCATGCATTGCCTACACCGCACCACACCAAACTTGTAACACCAAGGGTGCAACTTGGTTGCACCACACTCAAACTAGGTCTAGTGCTCCTCGAGCGCACTGTTCACTTCAAACCCTTTACATTCTCCCCCACTTAAAAACAGGGGACATCCTCAACGCCGAACAAGCGGGTGCGAGTCTCGTCCTTAACTGCTTGCTGAACAAGGCGTAAGGACCTATTTTAAGGGATGTCCAAATGCTGAACTAATGACATCTTGTCTCATATTGAAGTGAAGCTTAGTTGCATGTCCCTGACATTGCAATGCTTTGCAAGGCCTTGCCTTGACTAACTCACTGCAACAACCTGATTGTGTAGGTTCAGTACCTAGCCTCCGACGACCAGTATACCCTTCTTCTGACTTTTCCTTGAAATCACCCCTTCAACTTCCGGCTTCGCAACTTTTGTCTACCACGCCATCTTGTCTACCTATGATGCCCTAGTATCGTAGCCTCTGTCGACCAGTGTACTGTGTAGGCGTGGCTTGGCACCCACTCGACTGCTTGGAGTCTCTCACATGTCAAACTGCAACCCAAGATGAACAACAACCTCTGTCTGCCGATACACGTCCCGTGTCTGGCGATTCTTCAATACTCTGTCATACTTTTTTCCACCTTCCATGGTGTACTTTTGAAGCGCACCCGAATGAGGTCCGGTGCGACTTGGTGTGGACTCGGCTTGGAGAGCTCGACTTAGCTTTTGGTGTCTCTGAGGGACACCTGCAACCTGTTTGGAAACTGCCTTGGTGACTTGGTTACGCCGATCCTAAATCTTCCACCTTGCTCTGCTACTTCGATTCCACCTCTTCAACCTTGCTTGCCACCTGATTACGCCTCGGATCAAGTCTTGGACGTGATCCTACACCTTGAACTTTGCCTTGGGCAGGTCCCCCATTAGATTTCACCTCAGAGTTGTGTCTAGCACAATCCTATGCCCTGAATTGATGCACTTGGATGTGATCGAGTCCTCCATTGATTTCACCTCGGATTTGAACTTGGTCAGGATCCTACACCCTAAACACTGAGACTGGGCTCAGGTCCCCCTTTCTTGATTTCACCTCGGTTCTGTCCTGGACGAGAACCTACACCTTGGACTCTATGGCTGTTGCATAGGCCCCCCTTTCCTCTGTCATGAAACACCCACAACACCGCTGCAACAACTACATCGCGTTCGGTTCCTTGTCGGCTTATGCTTCCTTGTGAACATTCCACAACACCTTGCGACATCCTAACCCAACTTGTAGGTCATGTCAACTTCCTTTCAAACTCCTCACTTTTGAGGATCACTTGCAACCCCTGCTGGTTAATTACTCCAATGCCCGGTTGACTTCTTTGATCTCCAAGGTGACTAACCCTGAATGTGGTCTTGCTGCGATCCCTTTTCCCTGCATGTGCATTGCATAGGTCGACTTGATGCACACGCAATCCTGGACTGGTGCGACTTCAAATGCACAGCTAGATTGGTTCCAATGCGACTTGGTGCGAACTCAGCTTGGGAGCCCGACTTAGGGAACTATACCAATCTGTCTTGGTAACTTGCGTTCCACTTTGCGACCCCTACATGGATCGACTTTTTCTTAGAATTATGTCACATGAGTGCAACTCTCGAAAATTGTTGAGTCGACTACAAAACCTTGCGTTGATGCTCCAAAGATCATACTTTGCTGATGTTGCCTTCTAACAAAAACCTTCGAGTCCATTCTGAATGGAGCTCTTTGCACCAACTTGGTACCCACAACCCCTCACAGGGTTCAGGACATTGGGTTCACCACCAAATTTCTCACATCATGGCTAGGGCAGAATGAGATCCTTCCTCGCTCCTAAAGACCATGAAGAACACCTGAGCCGTTGTGGGACTTGAGGCGGGAGCTACTTCTGTTTCACTCCTGGAAGGAAAGGTCTGAGGAGCACCCTGGCTGGTGATTTGCTGTGGACTCTCGGTGCAATGCATCGGTGCCTCTGATGTGCGACGCGATGGTGCAGCCCTATGGTGCTCGCCATTCGAACGACCATACCTCCCTATATAAGCTATTAGTCTGATTCCCAGACATCGGTAGGATGACACCATACTTTGGGATGACTCCCTCATTTTTGACTTTTCTCATCACCATAATAACCCATAGGGACTTCCTGCTTTGCAGACTCGTTGTCTGACTAACTTTTTTGACGATTGACCAACTCGCCTTGAAGAGTTACACCTCAATGCAACCTACAACAACTCGCCATGGCTTGGCATGACTTGGCACCCTTGCATGCTCCGTGCTACACTACCCTCGCTACTCCAAGTAACTCGGCTTTGACATTGGAATTGGCTGTCCAACTCACCTCAGCATCTCTGCAACACTAACATCAAATGCCTAGCTTCTAGTACAACTCGGCCATGTCCAATGGACTACGGACTTGGTTCACGCCTCATGGTTTGGCAGGCGCACAATGGCTCCCCATGGCTACCTCCGTTGGGTGTGCCCCTTGGACGAGTCCTAGACGTTGCGTCCAATAGACTCCTTGATCCAACTCGCACGATTGTTGTTGCCTTGCCCGGCTCACGCATTGCCTACACCGCACCACACCAAACTTGTAACACCAAGGGGTTGCACCACACTCGGACTGGGTCCAGTGCTCCTCAAGCGCACTGTTCACTTCAAGCCCCTTACATGTTATATATCATTGTTGGATTTTAAAGATTCGCACATGGTAATTCCAAAGACACCCAGTCAAAAAATATGAGATTAGCTGATGACAGTGTGCTTTGGTCTTTAATGAGAACAATCGTGTTATTGATTGTAGGGTGTGCCAAATGTTTATTCTGAGGGTTGTTCCACTTCTAATATAAAATCAAACCGGAAAAGATGTAATAACGGGTTGAATATACACATGGGATGCCCGTGACAAATATGACTTAGAGTGTAAAGCTTCTGGAAAAAAATGTGTTTAGTTGCATCAGTAGATGACTTTATTAATGCCATATTTTGGTATTTGATCCTCGATTCATACGTTTTTTCTTCAGAGTTTGGAGAAGATTTTATGTTTAAGGGATTTTTTTTTCCTAGGAATGATCACTGGTAAATTGGAATTGGTGATATTAAGGAGTACTGCTGTAGAATCCTTAGCTATTGCCAACGAGGTATCCTTTCATTATCCCCTACAATGGTTAAACACGCTTAGCCAGAAACCTTCCAGGTCGGGGGCATCCTCATGTGGCTAGTTTGCACAAGGTGATGATTCTGCAATATTTTATTGTAATATCGCATCGCGACCTTTCTTTGTTGCTTGATTAAGAGAGAATAGTGGTAGTTCTCTTTTTACTTTTGAATATTTTCAATGCAATCAAGTTTTCTCAAACTACTGCTACCTAGAACCTTTTGAGTTATCTTGTTTATGTTTCTTTGCTGGATGGTTGTTTATTCCTCTCACTGGTATAAGGTATGTTCAAGATTCTCTGTTTCTTCAATGTTTTAGGAACAAATTATTAGATAATTGTAATAGCAATTGTTTTTATTATTTTAAATTTTCCTTTCAGACAGTATAGGTGTTCAAGATTCTCTGTTTCTTCAATGTAAGGAACAAATTATTAGATAATTGTAATAGCAATTGTTTTTAAATTTTCCTCTCAGACAGTATAGGTGCGCTAGGCTAATATAATTATCCCAATTATGGTGAATATCTCTTCAGTCATCTTTGTTCTTCGCTTTAGCATTTCGATTGTGTTTGGTGTTTGGAGTGCTAATCTAACAAATTGTTGACTGTTTATCTTGTATCATGTTTATCAATCATGCAAGGCAATTTAGGGTTGTGCTTTTTTCATTAAAATGTCAATGTTCTCCTATTCTTCAAAGGGTACAAACTATTACCACACTGCATTTGTTTGCAAAATGTCCATTTTCTCTTTGAAACGTGTTCATTTAAGTTTGTGGATCTTCCTGCAAAATAAGAGAAAATGTCATCTTTTTGCATTGTTCATTTAAATGTTAGCAGGCTTCTATCATCCAAACTATTTCCACTTTGCATTTTTGTTCTATATATATATATATATATATAAGAGTATTTCTGCTACCTTTATGCCATCACAGATGCCAACAAGCCTGTCCGTGGAGTCTGTTATGCCAATTCTTTTTCAAAATCATGACTGTATGTTTGAACTGATATTTTTTCCGATATAATGTGTTATTTTGTTTTTTGCAGCGGCTTCTGTTCTCCGACCAAAATCCAGACATTCGACTTAGATTTGAAAAATAAATTGACAGCTAAATGTTATGGAAAGACTGCATCTGACTTTACTCGAGCAGTGGAGGAAATTTGTGAGGAATATGATAAGTTAGAAACAGAAAAAAAGGATGTAACCCCAAAGATTCATAAAATTAAGGCTAGAACATGCATTGATAGCTCAAATGATTCTGCAAAAAAGATGCCATTTAAAGTTTTAAAAATGCATCCTCCAACTCATGATTTAGAGGAAGTGTTGGAAGTTAAAATCAATGATCGCATTCAAAAACACCGTGAGACTGCAGTGAAGAAAAATGACCTAAATGCAGAAATACATAGGCAGGTAGATGGCCAAAAGAAACGAGTAAATATGGCTGCAGGTGAGAGTAAGGAAGGAGAGGAGGATGATGGGGGAGATGTACAGGTGCAGGTGGGGATCATGATGTCAGCTTTGGATCAGTGCCGGCAGGACAGTGAGGAGGCGCAGGCAGAGCACAACCAGAGGACGGCTAAGAGAGACAATCTTCAGTCAGAGCTGGACAGAGTACACGGAGAGTTGATAACAAAGAGAGCTAGGGTGGACAACCTACAGACTGAGCTAGATGCATTGATACAGGAGCTAGCTGCTGCCAGGGCACAGGGAGGAGGGGATGGTGGGGATAGGGAGGTGCTGCTGACGGCAGAGAGGGATGTAGCCATGGCAGAGAGAGATGGGCTGCGAGCACAGCTACAGAGAGCAGATGCAGATGTGGCAAGGCTTAGGCAGGAAAGGGATGCAGCCAAGGGCATACTGGGGTCACGCGAATTGACATGGGCATTTGCAGAGGTGAGTAGTGCGCGGGGGGATGTGGCGCGTGCGTTGCGGGAGGCTCAGTATTATCGTTCATTATATGAAGGTGTTGTGCCAGCAGGCCAGAGAGCATCAAGCTTCGCAGAGTGGTCAAGACTAGGGGTGTCGGGATCAACCAAATTAGGGTTATCAGTTAGTATGGGACGACCACCACTGCCACCATCATTAGGGCCATCCGTAGGAGCTAACTCCAGCTAGCTAGGGGGCAGTGGTATGATGAAATAGTTTTGACGTATGCCCTTGGGCATATTTTTGACATGTATATACCGATGCTCTACAGAGCCATTGTACACATATTTTTTATGTATTAACACATTTGTACCGTGATAGTATTCCTTTATATAAATATGAGATGATTTTTGGCGGCAAGCATGATACGATTTCATGTGATGTATCTTTGTATGATAGTTATGATGTGATGCATGTATGTGATTTTGATTTTATTACGCATATGATGGCAGGATTTATATGATGGATATTGATGTATGTCATTCACATGTGATGGATTATGCTTATGTGATGGATGTTTATATGCTTTGTGGGTGGTTATTGGATGGGCGGTAGTCATGATTATTTTTGAGGTATGCAATGGATGTTTATGATGTATGAGATGGACTATTATGGTGTATGGTTTATGTATGTAATAGATGTTTATGATTTATGCAATGATTATGATTTACGATTGCAATTATGATGTTGTGATGGTATTTATGTGGTAATGGTTATGGATGACCCTAGGGTGTATTGACGGTTTTATGTTTTATGCTATGATTATGATTATGATATGAGATAATTAATATTTTGGATGGATGTAGGATATACAAGATGAGCGTGGAAGCAATGGTGGGTGACAATTTTTTGATGTATTTTGGGTCATGGTAATAGGAGAAAGGGAATAGAATGCTAGGATGATTTAGATGGGGAGGGTGAATAAATGGGAAGCCTCATGTGGGGGATAGGGTGTGCATGGTGTAGGTGGGGGGATTAGGTAGGTTGTCTAGTCAATTTGGGTATAAAATTTTGGAATGCGAGGAATGGGATAGTGGTGGATGAGGTTGGTGGATGAGGTGTTGTATTATGCTGGTATGTGGAGAACAATTTTAAGTTTTGATAAAGCAATGGATGTTATGCACCAAAGCATGAGAACCAAGGTGACAGTGTATCCTTTGCATGGATTGACTCTCAAACAATAGGTTGTACTAGTACACACAAGACATGAGAACCTTGGTAGGTCATGTGAGGGAAGCTACTTTTGAAAGTCATGATGAAGTCCTTATGTACCTAAGGCATTAACATTTGGCCTTGGTGGGTTTATGCAAAGAACAACCATCATATATAAAGGTGTCATTACACACACAAGGTTGATAGTAGCTTTGATGGGTCATGTGAAGAACAACCAACAAGTAGGGGGGTGAGCTTTTGCACACAAAGCTATATTTAGCTTTGGTGGGTAATGCAAGTGGACAACCAACAAACGCAAGACACAAAAACAAAAGACTATGCCTCAATGTAACATCTACTCAATTAATCACTATCACAAATTGAAAAATAATGAAAAAAATAAACATAATGTTGATTTAATCTCAGAGTCAAAAGAGTCACACACTTGACTATTTTTTTTTTCTAATATATAAATGATTCTACAATCATTACAACTACTACAAAGTTCTTTACAATACTTTGGCATGACAATAAAACTCAAATTATTTTACGTTACAAATACAAAAAAACACATCATGAAATCATATTCAAAATTTGTGAAGGGAGAGAAAGCATCATCGAGGTGATAACCATTTTGCCACAAAGCATTACGTTTCCCCAAACACACATGAATAGTTCTCTTTGCAACTCAACCGACTAGATCTCTACCTAGATTCAATAGATTAACGAGACCCCTAGGGTTAGCTCACTTGGTCTTGACTACTACTTTAGGTAGCCAAGGTCGTGGGTTCAACTCTTGATTTGCTTGCGGTGTGGATGAGCGTTCGTTGCATATCACTCAAGAGGTTATTAGGGGGATTGCCCTATAAAGAGCTAAGCTCCAAATCATTGGGCTAAACTCCCAATTCCATCAACTATATATATATATAGTTTACAATAAACAATACTAATTCATCACTAGCCCAATTTGAATAAAGAGAAATAAGTCTTTCTCACTTCTTACATATGATAAAAGCTTTGCAAGTTTTATATAAAGGTAACTATAATTGACTACTTGACTTTTAGATTGACTTATGAATCATTGGATCCCTCTACACAAGTAATAAAACATTTTTCTTTGATTGTTGCAACAAGGCACCACATGATTAAATATCGAAACGAGTAAATACTAGAACCTTTCTTTAATTATTTGTAGTAACATATATGTTTATAACTTTCTATAGTTTCAAGGTTGAGGTTTATTTATTGATCATAATATTATTACCATCAATGAAATTATTATTAGAACCTTTAAGCATCATATTACCTTCACTATGTAAAAATCTTACACCTCAAAGCATGAATAATAATGTTTCCTCTTGCCAATAATTAGAGCACATCAATTTTTTGTTGAATAAAATTAAGGTCATGTAAACTTTCCTTTCTAAAAAATCTTCTAGTAAAGTTGACATGCTATATATGATAACTTTGATTTTCTATGACACTTAAAGACTTTGTTGCAAACTTTTTTTTATGTATTACTTTTTTTTCATTTGTGTAAAGATAGAAAACCCACCATATGAGTTATATTTGAATAATTTCAAGATGCTACCAATTTCAACCATGATAAGGTCCAGGATCCATAGAACAATGGATTAAAGTTTTAATCTAAAGAATTTGTTGAAGTTATAGTCCATGTGGATAACAAAGTTGGGCATGAAATTTATTAGTGAGTTCCCCTGTTCTATGTTGGATGACCATAAACATATGATATGTTTGAGTAAACAAGGACAAAACTTCATGTAAGATGAAAATAAACTTATAGAAGGCATAAAATTTGTTTACCCAAACATCTAAAAAGGCATGTTTCACATGATTTGCCTTGGTTTATAAGATAATCACTAGGAGAAGGGTTGATTAAATAGCACAATTCATCTAGCATGGATCAATTGGGACCAGACATTCTAAAGTTTCATACAAATGCATTTGATATGTGTGCAGTACCCATTTTAAAATCCCTTGCAAAGCTCTTCCAAGCATGAGGAAATGGAAGGTTATGAATAGGGTATGGACATCTATTTTGACGTCCCATATACTCAAGTTTCCAAGAAATTATAGATACCAATGTCTATAGTTAATCATAATTTAGCGATTGACTTTATGTTAAAAATCACAAATATTCAAGAAAGTTTACAATATTAAACTTGACCATATTACATAAGCATAAGCTACACTTTGCTAAGCATAAAATTTTTGGTATGAACTCTAACCATAATACAATCAAGAAAAAACCATACATTTATTTTCAAATCTAACAAAACCCCTATGTTTCCCAACCTTTAAAAAACTTCAACTCTTCTCTCTTCCTCACTCTCTAAATCACAACCAGGCTTTAAGATTCTACACAAAACTTGTCATGCTACCAATGATGCCAACACACAAAAATGGGAAGAATTTAGAGGATAAGCACAACATAGATATGTTGTAGGGGTTTTTCTCTCTTGAATCCCTCTCCATGTGGTCCTAGAGCTTGAATATCATTCCTCCATAATCCTCCATAAAACTTGTTGAAAATTCATTTAAAACTTTTTAAACAAAAATTAGTTGGAAAACGTAAGGAAAGATTTCACAACATTCCTAGCATCTTGCCACGCTAAACATGCATGTAAATTGTGGAGGCATTGTCAAAACACATGCGATCCCTCTTGGTTTATTCTTTTGTTTATTAAAGCTTGGGGTGTATTCAAAACAATAATTTCTTAAATATTTCCTAGTTCCCCTTTTCCCTTTCAACTTATAATTTTATTTTATCATTTTTAAAATAACTTTAGTCCTTTTCTAATATAGAGCAAGAGTAGTAGCATGCCTTTATTGAAAAATAATGATTTAATATTAATTTTATTTCTTTACTATGATAGTATTAATACTAAAATATAATAGATTTCAATAGTATGTGTATTGTATTAAAATAAAATGTTATTTATTATTAATTTTTACTTATCTACTTAAGTATGATTAGTTGTTGTATAATCAGTTTATCATCTCAATCCATACCTTTCTTTTTGCAATAGATTAGAAAATAAAACATTTAACTTTCATCAAATGATAATTAATCTCTCTCATTTGAAAAAAAAATCATGCAATTACACACATTGACATACACAAGAATAAATTTTTCAATAAGTTCTTGTCATGCATAACTTCTCGTATGTGATACTATAAATATGTTCATCTATCTTTCATGCCTACTTGCATGTGACCTAAACAATCATGTCATGACATGCTTGAAATATGTGCTATCATGAAGTAACTAGCAGGTGCAACCTATTTAATGCTCACCACTAGCACAATATCTATGTAGATGTACCTTTACTCATGAAGTGATTCAATTCAATTCAAACAATTCATTTTGTGATTAAAAAATTTATTATTATTTTATTTATTTACTATGTCAAGTCCACCTTGGAAGTTACTTAGCACCTTTTCGATGCATACCATTTGTAGGGAATATAGTTACCCAAGACTATCATTATGTCTTGGTAGCATTGCTATTACTTCGATTCTTATATTTAATGATTAATTATTCCATCAATTTACCATTCTTGTTTAAATAATAATGGTTATACTTTTAATTATTCTACCAAGTCCATTAGTCAATAGTAGAAAAGTTATGTTGTAGAGTAATATTTTCACTGTGTAAAAAACTATCTAATTCCCATTTTACTTGTTTTGTAGGTAACCAAAAATATACATAAAAAATTACATGAATGCGTATAATCAACCTAGTAAGCTATAGATTCTAATGCTAATCTTGAATAGAAGTAGTTAGTGTAAGAAGTACAAAATCATCATTGCAGAATTTTTAATTAGATTGTAGTTCAAAAGCGAACTTAACATATACAAAAGCTCACATAATTTCCTATTCATGAGAACATCATACTTATAAAAGACATTGATCACAAAATTTGTGCATAATTCAAGTACGTTTTTAAATAAAAAATAAACAAAAAAAACATAAATTTGAATAGCCATTCTATTATGCACTTACATTGTAGGTTATTGTTTATCATACAAATCAAGTAGATAAATCATACAAGTCGACTTTTGTTCTAGGTTACTAACTTCTAGCCATTCATTATATTTCCCCTTACTCGGTTCCCCTACTAAACCATCTAGGAATATCAAAACACTTAACTCATCTAATTATCTCTACACTATGACTTTGAACCATTTAAAGAAATGTAACTTTAACGTAGTAGACTCTAGGCCTTAGTGTTGAACCCAAAGCTCTAATATCAGATGTAACATCCACCCAATCAATGACTATCACAAATTAAAAATTAATGAACAAAATGAATATAATGCTAATTTAATCTAGGAGTGAACAAATTTAAATACTTGATTTTTTTTTTCTTTTTCTAATATTTAAATGATTATATGATCATTACAACTAGTACAAAGTCCCTTATTACAATACTTTGGCATGTTGATAAAACTCAATTTATTTTAATTATAAATAAAGATTCACACATTATGAAATCATACTCATAATTTGCAAAGGGAGAGAGAGAGAGCATCATGAAGCTGATAACCACCTTGTCATGGAGCATTATGCTTCCCATGCTACTCCACTAGAGAAGCTCAACCCATCACAAAATAATTAATAATATGTGGCCAACATGCATGATGGAATCTGGTGCATAATGTGAATCACTAACAATTTAGCATATTACCTATATACTCATGTGACATATATCTCATGCACATGTCCACTGATACCACATATTATAGGAGAGAATGTAATAATTCAACAATAACCAACATTTACAACATAAAATTTCACAATCATCTCATTATGATATCTCAACATTCAAGAGGATGGATAAACCAATGTATAAAAGATAAAGCCCATAACTGTCATTTAATCCCTTAAATTTATAGTAGATAATATATTTCTAAGGTAATAATGTCTACTAATTAATCCACCAAATAAACTAATCTACAATACAGACATAGAACTCCATAAATCTACTCTGTATTAATTGATATAGGGTCTTACTTCCTCCTTATAACATAATTGGGAGTAGATTTTCACCCACTTTACATGAAAGGTAACTAGTGAAAGGATTGTAACATGTTTAATAAATTTAACATCAAGGAGGGGTCAATTTTGTATTAAAGCAAAGAAACGTTACAAAGAAAGGACATTAAATAGCCCTATCAAGTTCAACCAAGTGATCCAATTGATGAGACAAATCCAAGGGTAGTTGACCCCGATCCACCAAATTCCAATCATGAATATGATCAGAAGCCCATTTAGCTAAGCAATCAGTAACACCATTCCATTCTCAAGGAATATGAGTGAAAGTAATATACTCGAGAGAAGCACAAATAGTGTGAATTTGTTCAACAACCAAAGCCAACTGCCAACTCACATCATCTAAATGTCGCCTTTTCAGTAAGTTCACCACAACCTAGGAGTCAGACTCACATATGATCCTTCGCCATCTTAAATGATTGCCTTGCTCCATAGCCAATAAAATTGCCTGAGCCTCCATAAATTATTAGTATGAATACCCTTATAAACAGAGAAGATAAATTGAACATCTCCAGAGCTATCCCAACCAACACCACCAATGCCAGCATGACCCTAATTTCCATAAGAAGAGCTATCCGAGTTGATTTTTAGGACTCCATGGGGAGGAGGGGTCCATCTTCCCTCCCTATTCACCTTCGGGGTAGGATGTCTACATCTGTTGCGCATGAGCTGCTATTGCAGAGAAGGAAGATAAAGACAATTACAACACCCAACATCATGAGGGTCCACCAACACAGTCATATCACACTTAGCCACAATAGTTTCCCCTAAAGAATGAAGAATTTTCCACCATAGGTGAGGGGCCATCAACGAATCCTAAAAAATCTGCCTATTTCTCTCCAACCACAAGTTCCAAATAATAAAGGATGGCCCAAGAGCCCAAGCAGCCTGAAGAGGTAGAAACAGGGGCCCTACCCCACTGTTCCAAACTCCACCAAAGAGGAAGCATGCTAGCATGCTGTATTCCACACCCCCACCAAAAATGCCAAATCTCCCTAGCATAGTGACTTTGGAAGAAGAGATGGGAAACACTCTCATCACAGCCATTACACAAAACACATATAGAGGGGCCTTGGAAACCATGCTTACATAAATTATTCCAAGTGAGACATTGGTTTTGAGCCACTAACCACATGAAGAAATTGCACTTAGGCCATGACAACTTGTGCCAAACTTGCTTCCACCAAGGGACCTCAATGTCCCCAAACAACTGCCTACCCAACTGCTTATAACGGGCCGCCATAGAGTACTCTCTAGATAAATCTGAACCATCCCAAGCCAAGACATCAGGTCCCCTCAAAGAATTACAAGCACGGGAAGCCAGAAGCTGGGCAAGCTCGTGCCTATCCCCCTTAGACCCTCCAGGTGGCCACTTAGAAGGATGCTTCCAGCGAAAACCAATAGCCACCCCACCATGCTACGCCACCTTATAATGCTCCACGGTATCCCAACCAATTGCAATAAAAACATTACAAAGGGACTAGAGGTGAGGAAAAGAAGAGAGAATAGGAGGGTGACCATCCCAAGAATCGAACCAAAAAAGAGCATGTGACCCTGAATGACAGATCCAGAAAAGTGCACACTTAATCAACTGCGCCCCCACTTTCAAAGTATGCCAAATCATAGAACCACTCCCTTCCAGAGGATAGTGAGGAACCTCTAAAGGAGAAACACCCCGAAGATATTTATGGTTGATAATACGAACCCATAACTGATGCTGATTGGTACACCATCGCCAGTAAAGCTTGGTAGCAAGAGCTTTCCCATTCAAAATAGCACAACGTAAACCAAGCCCACCCTCTTGCTTAGATCTGCACACAAAATCCCACTTAACAAGGATCCACTTTGAAGACAACAAATTACCACTCCAAAGAAATTGACACGAAAGAGCATCAAATTCCTTAAGGAAATACAGTGGAGCCACTTGAACAAAGCACTTGTAGATGGGAAGGGCCTAGATAACAGACTTGAGAAGAGTCACTCTAGCAGCAGTAGACAACCAATGGTGAGTCCAATGAGTAACCTTTCACCTTAGCTTATCAAGCAACAATTGCCAGGAAGCCCTAGGCTGATGACCAACAACAAAAGGAATACCCAAATAGACAAAGGGAAGAGACCCAATTTGAAATCGCAGAATAGCTGCAATCTGCCGCTGGATAGCTTGAGGAGTATTGAAGAAAAAGATAGAAGATTTCTGTTCATTGACTTTCTAAACTGAAGCCGCAAGGTAGATGTCCAAAGCTTGCCTAAAGGATTCAACCTCCCTAATACGAGCCAGACCCATAAGAGAGGTGTCATCCACAAATTGGAGGTGAGAAAATGTCGCCAAGCCCATCCCCCACTGCCACCCATGAATCAATCTCTGTGAAACCCAAGATTTAAGAAGCCGACCCAACCCCTCTGCCATAATAATAAACAAATAAGGAGAGAGCAAATCTCCCTGCAAAAGGCCCCTAGTAGCCCCAGAAAGATCTGAAGGTTCCCCATTCACAATAACCGAAAAAGAGGAAGAGGTCACACAACTCAAAATCCAGCTCATCCAATCAGAGGAAAAACCAAAGGCCAACACAATATTTTGAAGAAAACTCCATTTAACTCTGTTATAAGCTTTGGCCATATCCAACTTGATAAACATAGACCTATCGTTAGAGGTAGCCATGGAATGAATGGCTTCAGACGCAACCACTACCCCATCTAGAATTGGACGGCCAACCACAAAGCCGCCTTGCTCCTTAGAAATGATCACATGCAAACAAGATTTAAGCCTCTCAACAATCAATTTCGTAATAATCTTGTACACCACATTATAGAGTGCAATAGGTCTAAAGAGATCCAACCTGTCAACACCTTTCTTCTTAGGAATGAGAACTAGAAAAGTAGCATTCAGGGCACGAAGCATCTGCTTACTATGAAGAGACTCCCACACCACCTCCAAAAAATCTAGCTTCACAATATCCCAAAACTATTGGAAAAATTTGACTAGCAAAACCATCAGGGCCAAGAGCTTTCCCCTTATTCATCCCAAACACAACCTCCTCCACTTCCAATAAAGTCATCGGGCAAAGAAGAGAAGCATTCAACTCATTAGAAATCAAAGAAGGGATGCCAACAAGGACCATATTCTCATCAGCCTTTGCAGAAAGTAAATCCTCAGTGAACAGATTAGAGTAGAGCTGACGAGCCTCTCTAGATAGAGCTTGTTGTGAGGAGATCGAAAGACCCTCAGAGTTAACAAGAGAAGAAATAAAACACTTGTTCCAGCGAGCTTGCACCGAATGATGGAAAAATGCACTATTCCTGTCACCTTCTTGAACCCAATCAATCCTAGCCTTTTGTTTCCAAAAAATCTCCTCTCGAAACTCGCACTCCTCGACCAATTTCAAAGCCTAGGCCTTAGCATGCCCAAGAGCCTCTGAAAATCCCAAATCCCAAATCTAGCGAGTAATAACCACAAGGCGATCCTATGCTTCTCTTTTCCTGGCCCAAAAATTACCAAAAAATGACCTATTCCATCGCTTAAGATGATACTTGACATATTGCAACTTCTTAACTAGAGAATACATAGTTGTACCATATGCAAGGGCGCCATCCCGTCACCATTGAGCAACAAGATCGCCCAAAGATGAATCACACAACCACATAAGTTGGAATTTGAAAGACAAATTCTTTGGATTTGGGAAAGTTGAAGCCAAAAACTTAATTGGCCAATGATTAGAGCCACACCAATCAAGAATCTCAGAGCAAATGACCAAGCTACCTCTAACCCAAGAGCTAGAGACAAGGAATCGATCTAGCCACTGGGAAATCGCTTCAGGCCCACTTCGTCTATTATTCCAAGTGAAAATTTCGTTAGAGGGTTTAACATCAACCAAAGCAAGAGAGTCCACATTAGTCCGGAATAGATCTGAAGCAAGACCAAGCCTAGGCAACCCTCCCCTTTTCTCCTCCAAGCTCAACACCGAATTGAAATCACCAACTAAGATCCAAGGCAAAAAGGGAGCACAAAACCTAACATACCTGATATGAGCCCAAAGGTGGGTTTTGCCACGGATGTCAATTGAAGCATAAACATTACTAACCAAAATAGTCTCACTAGATTCCAAAACCGAAGCCACCACAAAATTAGCAAAGTGGCTTGAAATCCACTAACGAGGAATAACCTTACGAGGATCCCAAAAAAGATCCAGACCTCCAGAGGTTCCCCTAGACCCAATAGATTGACACTGGCCAGAAAACCAAATACAAGGAACATGTTGAAGCATGAGGTCCACCCGAAGCTTAGTTTCTTGAACACAAAAGATATTAGGAGAATGAACAACAATCAAATATTGAATAGCCTTTTGATGGGAGGTACTATTTAATCCCCTTGCATTCCATGAGAGAATAATCATGAGGAAGGTTGAGAGAAGTGGGCCTCAAGGGTCTTAATAGCACTAGATTCCACCAACAAATCCCCAGTAGATTTAAGCTTATCCACATCCTTCAGATTACAACCAATTTTCGAGGAATTTTCAAAATGCCCCTTCTTGAGGGGGCATTGCAGCACCCCCAAAGCAGGAGACGATCCTCGACCTTTACCTGAAGAGAACACCGCCTTAGCTAAATATGCTAGAATAACATCATCTTGCACATTTGTAGAGGCCTTAGGAGGCTCAAAAATCCCCTGCTCCAAAGCTAGAGAAATATTCTGAACAACAATTGCTTACTCCAACCCTATATCCAGCTCAGCATCCATACCAATAGCCACAAAAGAAATCTCAATAAGAATCCCTTCCTCCAAAGCCTGATTATCCAGGACTTCAAACCGATTGAAACCCTGATCACTCTATCTATCCTTATAGGCCCGCTTCTGACCCCTCCCTTTAGTTCTTTGTTTAACATGAATAAAGTCATCCTTATTAGGCGCACCCTCCACCACAAGCGCCTTGCTTTTATTCCCCTTCTCCACCGAAGGCCCAAAAGAAGGAGAAGAGGAAGCCCCCACCGTTTTGGGTGCCCGAGGACATTGGCATTGAAGGTGTCCGTACTCATGAAAAATGCGACAATGAAAAGGAAGGGACTCATAATCTAACGGTTGAATCCACGAGGCAGAGCCAATACAAATTTCCAAAGAATCCAACAAAAGGTTATTTAAATCAATTTCAACACAAATGCGAGCATAAGAGAATACCTTTTTATCCAAAGTATTCTCAGCAATGGCAGCCGACTTCCCCAACAAAGCTGCAATCCGGTGCAGAATATCCTCCCTCCAAAACTCTAACAACAGTCATGGTAGACGGACCCAGACAGGAACCCATGTAGGAAGATCCTCTACCGCATTAAAACCTCCGTGCCAGGGCTTAATAATCAAGCCAACATGATTGTAAAAATATGGTCCTCCCTCAAAAACTTGATTACGATCCGAGATGCAAGAAAAATCAATCATGAAATAGTCATTCGCAGCCATCAAAAGATCGAAATCGCCTTCAACTTGCTAGGTTCAATAGATCCAAGAATCTAACATCGAGAGAAGGACACAAATACCCAGGAACATGCAGATCAGAACATGTTGACTCCAATAATCTATGTCCTTTTGAACCGATTCAGGAGAAATAACCAGAACAGGGCGATCTTGACTCCGTGACAAGCACTCGTTCACTTTCTTGAGCTTAAAGCTCTCCCCCACAAAAAACGAATCCATCTTTTATGCATGCATGACTACCGAAAAAGTCTGAGATGGCTTTGACCCAACCAGCACCAGACTTTTGGAAGTCTTTGCCATACCCCCCACCGAACTCCTACATCCAGCCCACACAGATCCACTCCCACCAAACCCACACCACCTCCATCCCCCACGTCCCTCTCGCTGCACAACTCCCAAACCAACACACCTTACCACACCCAAACCCCCACGCAGCCGAAGAAAACAACACCCCGGTCTATAACAAAGCCCACCCCAAAAACGTTTGAAAACTCACCCAAACGCACACACCACACTTGACGCTCACCAAGCACACGCAAGGGCAAGCATGCAGACCGCGACCCTTACCAGGCCGTGGACCTGCAGCAGAGAGCCCACACACACAACAAGCTACCAAGCGCCATCCAGGAATGGGCTATAACATGTTTAATAAATTCACTCATATATAGCAATACCATTTTTTTTTTTTTGACAAATCGCTACTAGAGAGAGTAGCACTCTTCTATTACTTCCAAAAAAAAAAACAAGATACATGAAATCACAACATTACACAGGCCCACTAGGGCGTGGTGGTATTTTTGGTTATCAACCCTGAACCAAGCTCAACCATCCTATTGATCTGTGCCTCAGTCAAAACATTTTTGTGCTCTATTACATGGTCGAGAAAATGTTGCAGATTCTTAAAATAAAATGCCTCCCTGAATTTCTCGACAACATTACCCACTTGCTTGTTCTTCCTTAGCTGCTCAGCATCGACTACATCACAAATAAAGCCACGTTTGGGCTATTTATCATAGGTTGAGATGGCTTTAACAACCTCACCGACATACTCATCCTTCAGGAACTGGGTGATAAGTTTGGCCACCATCTTCCTTCTAGCTGCGCGCACTATGTTAGAGAGGAAAGTTTCCATCAGCATGCCATCGCGAATACGTCCTCCACTCAGCCTATGCTCTCCAATGACCTGCTTGATTGTAGTCTTCACTTCCCGCGACTTGATCCTAAAGAGGTGGTCAATCTGTGCATCAAATGACTCGAGCGCTCGGGGCACCCTCTCACTCTCAGCCATGACCCGAGCACACCGGCAAACAACACCTTGGACCTCCCTCATCCTTGATACACCACTCCTTATAGCCTATGCTTCAAACTTATCCACGACCCTTTCCTTCTCGCAAGCAACTTTCATAGGGGTAAAACATATCTAGAGACTTCTCTGCCCAATACCGGAGACAAGATGTAACACGCTGGTAGTGGGCACCGCGACATCCAAGATGGGATACCCGTATGATTTCCTGGCAAGCTTCTTTCATTTTGGGTTCCTTTCCGTGGTAACAGAGGTTCAATCAATCCTCTATAATCTTCCTTGAAGATTTATTTTCAGTTGTACCACCTTTCGAAATGAGCACCCTTATCTTCTTTAATGTGGTTGTCCGTTGTACATCCTCCTCCACGATCTTGACTAGACCTTCCCAGGACGACGGCATGTTCAAGAGCTTCAAAACAACGTCCTGGCATATGCTTGCCTTGGATAAGAGGTCTGCGGCCCCATTTTCATCCCTATAGACACGAGCAATGTTGTAATCCCTCAACTGCTTCAATAAAGAATTTTCTAGTGACCCATACATTTAATTTCCAACTCGGAGCCGAATTTGAAGCTACTGCGCTTATTACTATAAGCGAGTCCCCCCTATATATCAATTGAATCCAACTTGTTGTCTACACAAAATTTTAAGCCTTCGTAAATTGCATTGCACTCAGCTTCATTGTTTGTGCCGAAGGTAAGCCTTTTAGATGTCCAGATTAATTTCCTAATTTCATTCCTTATTATGAACCCTGCTCCTGATGGCCCCGAGTTGCCCTTGGAGGCCCTATCAAAATTTAGCTTTGGCCTCCCCCTTGGTGGTAGTTCCCATTTCAATATACCCCTGGCTTTTTTACTCTTAAGAAGATTCCCTTTCGGAGGCACTATTGAAGGCCAATTCTTGATCATCCTTTGGTCCCATACTGAAAAACGTTTGTATCTTTTTTGACTTCATAGCGGCATTGAAATGCTCACTCGCATCTCTTTCGCTTTTCCACAGGATCCCTTCAATTTCTGTATACCTGTCCTTAAAAGTTCGGATATTTCGTTCCTTCCAAAGATTCCAAACTATCATAACAGGGATTTCAAACCATAAACCTGCCATTGCTGAACCTTTCCCCAACATGGGCCAAGATTTGAAAGTGTCGAGCAAGCTGTTCGGGAGCGTGCTTACCCATACCAATTTGGAGAAAAAAGTATGCCAACACCATTGAGCAACTTCAAACTACACTAATAGATATTGGGCTGACTCCTCCGCTTTTAGACATAGCACGCACCTGTGAGGGCCACTAATGCCAATGTGCTGCAACCTCTCTCCAATCAGAATCCTTTCGTGGAGGGCTATCCATGCGAATGATCCCACTTTTGGAAGAGTAAATTTGCCCCAACATAACTGTGACGACCACTTGGAACACTCTCTGTCCTTCCTTTTCACAGCCGATTTTAGTTGACTATTCCCCCAAACTAGCAACACACTAGTTTATAACATCAACCTCCCCAGTGAATGATAATTGCCTCCTTGCCAGCTTAGCTTTTAGCGTGGCTCTGGTTGAAGGTTCCACCGTTTCAAAATCTTTCCGCACATACTCAAACCTCCCACAAACTTCCCATACATTTACATAGGCCCGGAGGTACTCACCATACTGGTTTCTTGTTAGTCGGATAGAGTCTTCCATACCTGATAGTTTATCCAAAGGCTCATACCCGATCCAATAGTCATGCCAGAAGGAGGCACGACTACCATCTCTCACAACCCAGGTTACGTGATCAGTTATGAAAGAACTGCAGTTGAGTATAAAATTCCATATTGCAGACCCTTTCTACGGGTTAGCAATTGTAAGGATTCTATCATCTGATTGGGAATCTAGATACTTTGCTTTTAGCATCCTGCACCAGAATGCCCCCGGATTTTTATACATCCGCCAAAAGAACTTGGCACCCAAGGCCCTGTTTTGAACTTCCAGCGCTTTAACATCTTCTCTGCCACACTCTTGGTTTTTTTACTGTGTCCCACGCTACCAGTGGTATTCTCTTTTTTGCATGTGCCTCATCCCACAACAGTTTTCTCTGAATGCCTGTAATCCTTCCCACCACCTTCTTTGGAATTTCGAGGCATGAGAGCATATAGATTGGAATGGCAACCACGACTACCTTTCTAGCATTGTGAGTCTTCCTGCTAACGTGAGCCATCTGCCCCACCAACAATCTATTTTGGTTCTGCACTTTTTGACTGTATCTTCCCTCAAGATACTCTTGAATTTCCTATTGAACAGAGGGGTGCCTAAATATTTCATTGGAAGGTTGCCAAAGTTAAATCCTAGGAGCGTCAAGATTCTCCTTTACAACCCATTGCTCGTGTTAAAGAAAAAGATTACCGATTTGTCGGTGTTCACCAGTTGTCCTGCTTCCCTACAAAATATATCAACCACCTTTTTCATAGTTTCTACCTCTGCCATCAAAGGGCACCCAAACAGTACTGTGTCATCAGTGAATAGCTGATGAGAGAGAGAAGAGATGGACGGGGTCAATTCTATGCCTCTCCATTGACCATTGTCCCACAATCTTTCAATATGACAACTCAACACATCCGCCATAATTACAAAGAGAAAGGGTGACAGGGATCCCTGGCGAATTCCTCTAACACAGGGGAAGAACCTACAAGGCGACCCATTCACAATTACAGAATACCTTGGAGTTGAAATACAACAGAATATTCATTTTAGCCACTTTTCACAGAAACCCATTTTCTCCATGACCTTCATTAGAAACCTCCATCGGACACGATCGTAAGCCTTGCTCAGATCAAGCTTCTCAACCATGCCTTTCCTATTCAATTTTTTCAAGGAGTGGAAAACTTCACGATCTATTACAACACCATCCATAATGTTTCTTTGTGGTACGAACCCAGTTTGTTCTTGGGTAATTATACGAGGCATGATGCTTTTTAACCTGTTTTCCATTACCTTGGCAATAATCTTGTAGATCGAATTGCATAAAGATATAGGCCTATAGTCCGAAAAAGATTTACATTTTTCTTTCTTCGATATGAGTGCAATATTAGTATTATTAAAGTCTTTAAGCATATTTGTCTTTCTTCTGGATTCCTCTACTACTTCATGCACTTCTTTGCCAACAAATTCCCAACATACTTGGTAGAAGAGGGCGTTAAACCCGTCAGGGCCTGGGGCCTTTTCCTGTTACATTTGAAAGGTAGCTTCTTTAACTTCTTCGTATGAAATAGCTACAGTCAGTATCTTGTTTTCATCTGCAAAGATGATTCTTTTGACATCATTGATTATTTTACATTGCAACCATTCTGCTTCACCGTTATCACCTAATAGCTGCACGAAGAAATCCATGGCTGCCTTCTGGACTTTCTCTTCCTCATTTACCATTTGATCCTGAATATCTTGGATTTGCACAATTCTGTTCCTACATTTTATCTTTGTTGAATTATGGAAAAAATTAATATTTAAATCACCTTCTGCCAACCATGTGTCTCTAGATTTTGTTCGCCTGTAGCACTCTTTCCTGGGTAATACCTCGTATTTTGACATTAGGCTCTTCTCCAAGACAAAGTCTTCATTTGACATGCCTTTCCTTATAACTTTCTCGCTTAGATTTGATAGTTTTTCTTCAATGTGTTTCTTTTCTTCAAAGATATTTCTGAAAACGGTTTTATTCCAGTGCTGGAGTCTCTCCTTCATATGTATTAACTTCATATAGAAGATAAAAATTTTGGTTCTCACTACTATTAGTGGTTCCGTCCACCAGCCTTTCATCAGATCAACTATTCCTTCACTTCTCAACCAATTTTTTTCGAATTTAAATTACTCTTTAGCATGATGTGTCTTTTCGTTAATTACAAGTTCAACAAGAAAGTGGTCTGAAATTGGGATAGCTCGAATCATTACCTTCAATAACACGCTTTCCTGCAACCAATCTTTTGATACTAAAAAAAGATCTATCCTTTCGACTATATTAGTGAAACCTTTTCTTCTATTGTTCCATTTATAGGTGTCATTCAAGGTTTTGATATCAATTAGATTGTTTTCTTCTACAAACTGAGAAAAATCTTTCAGAGATTGTGGTACCTTTCTGTCCTCCCCTAGCTTTTCCGTTAAATCCAATATTTTATTGAAATCTCCCTCAAGGATTATTTTATTTTCATTTAGCTCCTTTGCCAATGTGTCCCAAAGAGTTTTCTTTTCTTCCATTTTTTTAGAATATTAAAGTTGGTTAGTTTGGATTTTTCCTTTGCTTTCATTCAGTGTTTTTCTTTTGAGATGGCCAAAAATTCTTATGTTGATGCATTCCAAAGGATACCCACGCTGCTTGAAGCCCCTTCTACATAAAAAATAGGCCATTCCATCCCTTGCAATAATTGACAAAGGACATCATTTCTGACCTTGCAAGCTTTGTTTCCTGTAGAAGAATGATATCATCTCTAAAGAAATCCAATTGGTGTTTCACCAGTCGCCTCCTGTTAGGGGCATTGAGGCCCTAACATTTCGTGTTAGAACCTCTATCTTCCCTCAAGGGAGGAACAACCTCCCTTGGACCTAAGCATACAATATTTTATTGAGGCTTGATCACCTTTATGTGCCTCCTCCTCCCTCTTCTGTTTATTTATCTTTCTTCCTATTTTAGGGGCTGCACCAACCTTGCAGATTGGCTTATTTTCCTCGGTTCAATGATGTCAATCGTATCTTTTGCTTCTTTAAATGATTCATTGTTACTTTTGTTTTGAACCTCTTTATCGGGTTCTTCAACATTTCTTATAAGATCAATCTCAGAAATTGGCAGTGCATCCTCTAGTTCGCCTTCCTCCAAGTTATTTGTGCATATAGGCCATTCGTGATCTAGTGGTTATGCCACCACTAAGGCCCACTCCTTTCTATTTGGCGACGGTTCCTTTGAATCATCCACCACCTTTGTATCCTTATCGCTTACTGGGATTCGGCCTTTCTCCCGCCAGACATCCTTGAATTGTGTTGGCACACACTTACAATTTTCTTTGTTGTGGTTTCTTCTTTTACAGCGCAAACAAAAGAATTTATGTTATAATTTCAATTGATTGCTGACACTCCCCTCTATTTGAAACCAATACGATGTCCTCGGGGATTTTATTGATTGCCAAAATTTGAATTCTAGCATAGATCAACGTTTCACTATTTCTGAGGTCAACTTCGATTGTGAGTCCCATGGAATCGCCAATGCTTGTCAAACATCTTCTAGACCAGTATTCATAGGGAATATTGTAAAGCCTTAACCATGTCGGGCCACTCTTTGGATTGCAATTTAGGGGATTAAAATTCCTTTCACTTTTGTAAATAAAGGTATTGATTTTCATTTTTCCAAACTGTCCTTTTCCATAATCCTTTTTCTTATTCTTTCATCTTTCAAAAAAATGATGAAGAAACCTTTGGGTAGGAAATTTATGATTGGATCGACCCCCAGTTATTTACCACCCACTCTCCAATTTCCTTATGAGTTAAACGCTTCCCTAAGAATCTTCCAAGCATTGTTGTTCTTTCAAAGACTTCAACGTCTTTTTCTACAATGGTCATGACATCTACTTTGATTGTTGTCTTTGCTTGCAAATTCCTGTTGTCTTCGGCCTTTGTTGGATGCTTTGTATTTTCATTCGGCAACCGCTCGCCATTGCAGCCCTGCTCTGCAATGTATTTTCTCTGCTTCATCTTCTCCCAACCCTATATAACAATACCTTTATAATAATGATAAAATAGCATTTAAATCATGTGATTGATTCTTCATTCCTCTAACCTTTTTGTTGCATCAAATATTCAATTGATCAAATATTATGGTCAATTATACAATAAATATTTATGGAAAGTTTGTGAGTCTAACCACAAAGCAATACTTGATACAATAAAGGTTAGAGATGATCCACATGGTTCATTATATTGAGTTGGTGCAAGAACATATATGCTTTACAAATTAAGCAAGTATATTGTTAATTAAATTTATTATGATTATATACATATAGTCTTACATTCTTGTCAATTTTCATACATGAACTATGTCCATCAATGCATACTATCTTCTTCCTACTCAATGGTAGAGGGCTCATTGACGGTATTTGTCTCTTTATTAGTTAAAAAGTGTATGTAGATGCACATATGTTATCCAATGAAATTTGACCCTTGATTGGAGCATTGAATTTGAACCATTGAATCAAAGTGACTAGATAGCAATTGATTGTAAAAGTGAAAACTTTATATTTTCAAGTTGATTTTTATATAAACATACTTTGTACTTTGTACTTGAGGCAATAAAACACTATTTTCTCATGTTTTTTCTCCAAACACCAAGTCATTTTTTTAATATTTTAGCACCAAATTGATGGATATTTGATGAGTTTGTAATGTGTTTCTGTCACTAGTTTGAAGACTTGTCTATCCATTTTTTACGTTGAAGTGTGGGTAAAAATTTACATTATAAGCTTGTTTTCAAATTTAGGAGTGTTATAGATGAACCAATATATCCATTTTACGAGCTTGCTCAAAATAAGATTCTCATTGTGCTTTCCTTACAAGAATTTCAATCAAGGGATTTGATTCTCATAATTAAGAATATAAAATGACTAAACCATTCAAAATATAAGGAGAACATAGGCCACTATGTATCTCATAAAATATAAAATTAAAAGCTTTGATGGTCTCATTAGGCTTATATTTATTACTTCAAACTATATGAACAAAAAATTAAAATTTATATTATGTCTAAACATTTTTATAAGAAAGGTTTAAAATCAACCTTAGAGTATATGGAAAAATATTGCAAGGTGGAAATACTAATCATAAATATCATTGTATAAGGTGGAATGGAATAATATACAAGAAGCATATTAGTGAATGAATCTAAATAA
This sequence comes from Sequoiadendron giganteum, assembly GCA_007115665.2. Taxonomy (NCBI): domain Eukaryota; kingdom Viridiplantae; phylum Streptophyta; class Pinopsida; order Cupressales; family Cupressaceae; genus Sequoiadendron; species Sequoiadendron giganteum. The sequence goes on from CM021109.1 coordinate 15,681,870, forward strand.
TAAAAGTATGCTCTGTAACACTTTTTTCTATTCTACTGTAGTGATCTTAGCATTGAGAGTGTATGAATCCATGTCTATAAGAATATATATGAATAGAACTAACACCCTAGAGAACAATAATATGATAACTACCAACTAGGAAATGACCATTTAGTATTTTAAACTAGATGATTATGTGAAAACCCATAAAGATTAAGACATGTAACCAAATAATTAATTATTTTATATTATTTCCTTTACCTAATAACAAAGATTAAAGATATTCAAAACATGGATATATTCCTAATTAAATCTTTCATTACACTAATGGAGACAAATTTGACATGTTAACATTTCGTGATGATCTTGATTTCAGCATTGGATAAGACAAATCAATTGGATCAACTCATTAAGACACACTTGAAATTGTTCCAAATAAGTCATTATTCATCAACCAAAGTCAACAAGTTGATCAATACATGAGTAGGATTAAATTTCTCAAAATTCTTGTCAAATGAATATGATGATGAAGCTGAAAGAATGACAAGCAAGTAACTCAATGGTTGTCCTAACAAGAAAGTTGAATGTATTATTCTAGAAGTTGAAAATGATTTTCTATCAAATCAACCCAATGTTAGATTCACATTCTTACTACAAAGATGAAAATAATGATGATATTTAACATTTGGAAATTATTTATGATTTGAATGAAGAAGATATCATAGACTAACCTGTTATGCTTCCATAAGTTTGATGATGAGTTTGACAAGTTGAATGGTCCAATAGAATATGCAATACATGTGCCAACGTGCATATTTTATGTGACGTGTGTCATGTGGCTAAATTGATTGCACGAACATGTTTAGATGGGAAATTGAATGCTAGGGGAGGCCTCAATTTATTCCCATAGTCTCCCAGTTGTTCCAAGCTATAATATTGTAAGGCAGTCTCTTAACAACCCTAATTGAAAAATACTACCAAACTATGATGGAGTAGTTCTCAATATTTTTTGCACCTATGAATGGTATGTTTAAATCTACAAGTGGATATGGGATCTCTTTACAATAACCTCTCAGTTCTCGTCAACTCGATAATGTTTGACTATGCTAAGAACAAATGCATTCTTGTAAAAACCATCAATTGAGATAGTGTAAATGTTCCAATAGGCATATTTTTTGTTACATGGATTGTGGGGCCGAACCAACTATGCCAATATGTCCAAGAAAGCATGTGAATTATAGGGGAAGAGCCATCAATTTGTTCTCATGGTTTCTTGATCTTTTTGACCTACTTTATTCTGAGGTAGTCTCTTAAGAGCTTCTAAGAGAGCAAAAAAGTATCAAACTATAGCAAAGTAGTTCTCAGAGTTCATGGAACCTATAAATAATTTGTCTAGACTTAAATGTGGATATAGGATCCCTCCAAAACAACCACTCTCAATTTTTGTTAGCATTGTGCTAAGAACAAATGTATTCTTAAAAAAATATCAATTGAGAGTAGTGTAAACGTGTCAACATGAATATTTTGTATTGTGTGCATCATGGGAATAAAACTAACTTCACCAACATGTTTGGGTGGGTGGGTGAATGCTAGGGAAGGCCTCAATTTGTTCCCATGGTCTCATGATCCTTCTAAACTACATTATTCTGAGGCAGTCTCTTAAGAGCCCTGAGAGAAAAATGCTTTCAAACTATGATGGAGAATTTCTCAGAGTTCATGACACCTACAAATAAATTTTAAAAATATAAAAGTGGCTATGAAGTCCCTTCATAATAACCTCTCCCAGTTTTCATCAAATCAACATTATTTGACCATGCCAAGAATGAATGCTTTCTTCTAAAAAGTGCTAGTTGAGAGTAATGTAAATGTTCCAACAAGAATATTTTGTATTGCATGCATTGTGGGGCCAAGCCAACTGCACCAAATTTTTTGGGTGGGTGATTGAATGCTAGGGGAGATCTCAATTCATTCTCACGGTCTCTCAATCCTTTTGGACTACATTATTTCAGGGTGGTCTCTTAAGAGTCCTAAGAGCAAAAAATTGTCAAACTATGATGGAGTAGTTATCGAATTTCTTGGAACCTAAAAATGTTTCATCTAGACCTACAGGTGGATATAGGGTTCATCCATAATAACCTCTATCAATTTTTTGAAAATTGACACCATTTGACTATGCCAAGAATGAATGTATTTTCAAAAAAGCATTAGTTGAGTAATGTAAATGTGTCAACACAAATATATTGTGTTGCATAAATTTTGAGGCTAAGATGATTGTGACAACACATTTAGGTGGGTTTTTTAATGCTAGGGGATGCCTTAGTTCATTCCCACGGTCTCTCAATCCTTTTGGACTACATTATTCTATAGAAATATGCTAAGAGATTTGAGAGAAAAAAATGTTAAACTTTGATAGAGTAGTTATTAAATTTTGTGCACCTATGAATGTTTATTCTAGACCTACATGTGAATTTGGGGTCCCTCCACAATAAACTCTCTCATTTTTTTCAACTCGACACTGTTTGGCAGTGCTAAGAATGAGTGCATTCTTGTAAAAAGTGTTAGTTAAGAGCAATGTAAACATGCAAGGAGGCATATCTTACATTTCGTGCATTTTGGAGCTCAATGAAATGTGTCAACAAGTCAGGGTGGGTGGGTTAAAACTAGGGGAGGCCTCTTTTCATTCCCATGGTCTCTTGATCCTTCTGGATTAAATTATTCAAGAGTATTCTATTAAGAGACCCAACAATAAAAAATGTCAAACAATGATGAAGTAATTCTCAAAGTTTGTGGTACCTATGAATTTTTCATCTAGACTTACATGTGGATATGGGTTCCATCCATAATAACATATCTCATTTTTTTTTCAACTCAACATTATTTGAACGTGCCAAGAACAAATGCATTCTTACAAAAAGTGTTTGTTGAGAGCAATGCAAACATACCAAGAGGAATATTTTGTGTTCCATGCATTGTGAGTTTGAAAAAACTATGCCAACACATTGGGGTGGGTGGGTGAATTGTAAGGGAGGCCCAATTTTGCACCTCAAGTGTTCCAAGTGTTTTAGACTACAGGCTTCTAGCAAAGTCTCTTAAGTGACCTAACTGCAAAAAAATGCCAAACTATAACATATTGGTTCTTGAAATATGTGGCTCCTAAAACTGCTTTATGTTGATCTACAAGTGCATGTGGGGTACATCCAATAACCTCTCATTTTTTCAACTTGAGACTGTTTGGTCATGGAAACAATATATGCATTCTTGCAAAAAGTGTTATTTGTATCATCACAACCTTGCTAGGAGCCATATTTTTTTCTTCACCTTGTGGGGCCAAATTGGATTTGTTAACACATCAAAGTGGATGGGTGAATTCTAGAGGAGGGATAATTTCACACCCCAAGTGCTTGATCTTTTCAAACTACAAGGATCTAACATAGTCTCTTAAGAGACCTAAGTGCAAAAAATGCCAAACTATGGTGAATTAGTTATTAAAATTTGTGGCACTCAGAAATGTTTCGTTTGGACCTATAGGTATATTTTGGGCCCCTCCATAGTAAACTCTCTCATTTTATTTCAAATCAAGACCATTTGACTATGGCAACAATTGTTGTATTCTTGGAAAAAATATCATGTGTTCAACACAATCTTTCCAAGAGCCATATGTTTTGTTCTTCACCTTATAGGGTTGAAATGACTACACCAAAACATTAGGTTGGGTATTTTAATGCTAGGGGAGGCCCCATTTTTCACCCTAGGTGTATCAATATATTTCCATACTAAAAACATCCAACAATGTTGATACAGGGGCATCCCAATGCACCCTTTTGAGGAAAATGTTGTCATGATTGATAAATTTGTTTTTTTGGTTTGGTTTGGGTCAATAAAGTCATGTAGGACATTTTGATTCATTTGGAGTCATTCTATGATGTTCTATGGTGTTTTGGAGTCATGTTGTAAAAAGTTGCAAAAGTTGCAAAACATTATAAAAAAAATGTTGTCATTAGAGTTAACAAGGCTCGGGTTGGTGGTTATTTTTTCAGTTGCAAATGATTTTTTAATGTTAAATATGCCTTGTAACATTGATCCCAAGGGTTGGAGAACGTTTGAATGAGAAGGTCACCATTTTGCCATTTCAATATTGCATTTTTATGTGAAAACTGACTGTAACTCATGTTGTATGGATTTTTACTATATGGTATGATCTTGAAACTGATTGGAGAAGTTAGAGGAGAGATATAGATTTCTAATGCACTTGGTTTGGTAGATTTTCATTAATTTTTGTGGGAGATATTTCTATTTTGGTGATTGTAGGTATAAACCCTACCTAGGGTTTCTAGAGAGAAAAATTTAATCATGGGAAAAGTTTCCACCATCCAAAAACCATGAAAATTTGTGGAAAGCTTTGCCCCATTCCCAACCACATTCCTTCAAGGGGAAAAATCATAGTTTTCACGTGTGGAGGAGATATGTTTGACAGTGTGTGTAAAGTTATAAGGAGATAGTCATAAAACCCTAGGTACAAGGTTGGTTGACAAATCTATGCATTGTTTGTTGTTGGTAAGTTAGAGGAACAATGTGGCATGTTGTAAAGGGTCTACAAAAACCAAAAATCTATTGAGACAAGAAATTTCCTTCTTGTTTGATGTCTTTGCATAGGGTGCACCTAGTGGCAACAATACCTATTTTGCACAATTCATTGCATTGATCACTTGGTTGGGCCATGAACATTTGGAAACCCCTAAAATGTGTTGAGATTGGTCTGAAAAAACCAAATTTCCCTTGTTCCATGTTTTTACTCAACAGTGGAGTGCCTTTAGGATGTTGCCCCCATGTTTTAGTCTTAGGAGCACATTGCCAAGAATGAACAAGGGTACATACATTTGCATCCTTGGTGTTGAAATCTTGTTTGGAAAGTGTCTATGTTGTTGTATTAAGTCCTTCTCCTCTGCATCAAATCTCTTAAGAGATCTAAGAGTAAAACTACCAAAATTTGATGAAGTGGTTCTCACAATTCATGGCACCTAGAAATGGTTTTTTTGGACATATAGGTGCATTTTAGATCCATCCATAATAACTTCTCTCAATTTTTACAACTCAATACCATTTGACTATGAAAATAATTGATGCATCCTTACAAAAAGCATCATTTAAGTTCAACACAACCTTGTGAGTAGCCATATTTTTTGTTCTTTTCCTCTTGGGGTTGAATCAACTATGCCAACATAGTAGGGTGGTAAATTTGATGCTAGGGGAAACCTTGCTTCACACCACATGTGTCTTAATCGTTCCAAACTATAGGAATTTGAAAAAGTCTCTTAAGAGACCCAATATCAAAATTTTTTGCCAAAATTGAATGTTTCTTAAAATTTGTGGCACCTAGAAATGTTCTTTTTAAACCTATCGTTGCACATGGGGTCCTTCCACAATAACCTCTCTCATTTTTTTATCAAATTGAAACCATTTGACCATGGCAATAATTGTTGTATTCTTGCAACAAATATAATTTATATTCAACACAACCTTTCCAAGAGCCATTTTTTTCTTTGCCTCCTAGGGCCAAACTGAATAGCCAAAATGTTGGGGTGGGTAGATGAGGCTAGGGGAGGCCACATTTTCACCTCAAGTGTCTCAATCATTCTAGAATATTGTTGAACACCTAAAATACTAAGAGGAGGTGGAGGGGTGAATCAATATTCTCTTAAACCTCTTAAACATTTAACCATTCATTTCATACATCATATTCAATTTACAGTAAGGAAAGAAACCTTGAAAATAACTATCAAAGCATATAACACATGAACACTATATTTTTATGTGGAAAACCCAAAAAGGGAAAAACCATGGTGAGGATTAGCTCACAATATATTATTTGTTTATAAGATATTGCAGAAAGATTCACTACCAAGTGGACTCATTGTTCGATGGAATCACTATATAAAGAGTGAGAGAAATAAGAAAAAGGGGTGGCTCACTACTAAGATTTGAATTTCTACAATATGCAGGAAATACAAATCCACTAAAGCTCAAAATATTGAATCGACACACTTCATATTACTTTACTCTACTTTGCATTTGCATCAAATTCACATGTTTTTATTAGTAATTCACATCACATCACTTAATCATCACTTTTCAACGTCAAAATGATCTTATAATACCCATTACATTTACAAGAACCTACAACATCAATTAGGTTGGCCTAATTAGATGTATCATACAAAATAATAACTTGTCAGCTCAAGATCAAACATACATGCTTCATGCCTTGATTCAAAACTTGTAATGCATCAAATAGGTTGACATGGACCTATAATATCTCCCTCATAATTGATCAAAACTTCTTTTAACTCTAAATGACCTCAATCCTATTAGGTCGGTATCGTTGGTGAGACAACACCAAAATACATCAATTGATTATCCATAAACTGACATGCAGACCTCCAAAATACACGCCACTTGGACCACATAATTTTCTGACACCTGTAAGAACTTCGAAAAATCCACATAACCAAATATTATTTCACGGTGGAATCTAGACCATTCCAAATAGGTACTCTGCATTGGAAACACTAACATTGGCAAACCCAATATATTATCGACCATAACTTTTGCGCCAAAGGACATAAATACATGAAACTTTGGATTTAATGTCCTCAAGCACACACCAAAATTTCCTTAAAACCACAAACATAAATACCTCAAGATGAACCAATGCAAACCAAAAAACTGAAGCTTTGTATACAAAAATTAATATTTTAACACTTAGCCAAATAATCAATCCATTTGTTCTTTATCAGAGAAAAAAATCCACATCTCTATATTGGATTACCACCTCCATGCTTGGTCATGCTTCACCAACCAAATACACATCACTCTTCACATCAAACCACGATGTTGACATCAATGACAACACTATATATGCTCATGCTCATGTTGGCAACAACCATATCAATTACAATCTCCTCAAGCTTCCAACAATATCCCCCTTTATCTTTGATGGAAACATGCACTAGCTCTTCTCCATGTCTTCTCCAAAATACTCTCCCAACTTTTCTCCCCCTTTGACATCAAGGGAAAAGGGTGTATACATATTTCATTGACAAAGAGAAAATTCCTAGAGGACTTGGGGCTAACCAGAGAGGGGGTAGATGTTCTACCATATCTTCTTGTACTGGGTGCACCTCTCGGAGAGCCATAAATGCCTTTGGATTTCTCCATTTGTTTCTTTGAAAGGCCCATGATTTATGCAACTTGTGTAGTCATCTTCTCAATAATTTTTTTTTGCCTCTACTTCATGTGCACCTCTATAGACTTCTCCTAATATGTTCCACATATTTCCTTAGAGGTTTCTCTATGATTTCTTAGCATATGGTCTACCATACTAACAATTACATCCTTTGAAACTTCATATCCCATTTTTGGGATCTACACATTCCTAGGCTCAACAATATCCATTATGCAACAGTCCTTACTAACTATGAAGATCATGTCATTTTTGTACTTTTCTACCACACTCTTCAGAATTATTTATCTACCTTGCATATTCTCCTAGAAAGTATTAAAGAATCCCCATAGTGCTTTCTTCTGAGTGTCTTCATGACCTAATCTCATCAAGTGATCTCTGATTTGATGTGCCACTCATCTTTCCTTCAACCACACTATGTTCAAGTAGTTTTAGGAACCTCGTTAATAAGGTCAAGGTTGACATTGTAGACACAGATAGTGAAGTAGAGGTAGAGAAAAAAAAGAGGAATTCAAAATTTATGTGAGGGGGAAGAAAGTTAAGTCTGGTAAAGGAGAAAAATATCTAAAAGAAAGAAGAAGAAGAAGAAGAAGAAGAAGAAGAAGAAGGAGGAGGAGGACAAGGCTTCCCTAGTAAGAACACATAGCCCTACGAAGTTAGACGCATTAGTGGTATAGTTGAACATGAAATGTTAGAGAAAACTATTACCCTGTATACCACTATGGATGACATCGATAAATCTATAATAGAAGAGGAAATTTTTAGATATATTGTTACATTTGAGGTCAACATGAAGGATATTGAAAACCAATTTCTTGAAGATTTGAAGAGTGCATTGTATGCAAGAAGAGAAGAGGCAATTAGGGTTGTTATAGGATTATGCTCAACCAGACCAATTTCGGTGCTCAAGTTAGTGAATAATGAAATGGTGATGGAATTAATAGGTGAAAGGTATGATAAGAGAGTATTGATAGGAAAAGACACATTGGGAGAACGGAAAAAAGGATTGGAAATTGTTGACCCCTTTGACATTGGTTTTGGCATTGATGTTAGGTTGAATGTTCAACTTGGCACACATTTGTAGCATTCATTGAAGGTTTATTGCTCTTTGATTTGTGTTAAATGTCATTGGGATGGCAATGTTCTTTTTTTACAAAGGCATAATATATTTCTATGTTTATGGGTGACTTTGACATTGAAAATTCATTGAGACATCAATTTTTGTTGAGGCAAAATTTTTGATATGCATATGAGTTTTACTAGACTAACATATGGCTTTTAGCATTGGTCATTATGATGTGTGGTCACATTTATGCAAAAGGTCGACAAAAGTGTTTTTAGTGTTTTGGACACTCATGCAAAATAAACAAAATAATGATTAAAAAGGCACAATGATGTTTTTGTGTTATGCAAATGATAAAAGACGTATTTATTTTGACTTGACATGTTGAGAACCCTAACTCAAAGACACCATTTTTGAAAACCTTGTGGCCGTATTTAGATTGAGGAAGCTTGGTGGTTATGGCAGTAGCTAGAAGTGGTATTGCGGTTGGAAAATGCAGGGGAATGGTTTCCGAGCAGGTTGGTTTCAATTTCAACAAGGTGATATCAACCCCATTTTCTAGATTGTAATTCATTCGAATGGTAACTCATTTCAATTTAAATCCTAGTATGGTTTTGGGTATATGTTTGTATAATCTAAAAATGGTTTTTGTTTCAAAGTCTAAGAGTTGGGAACTTGCCATTTTTACATGGGGTTTTATAGTGTTTATTGTCTTTGCATTTGTTAAGATCGATTTATGGCTACATTGTGTAGGGTTGTCGAGTTTGATTCAAAGTATCATTTTGACCTTGTTAATTCTTGCATGCTCTCATTGTGTCAACATGGGTTTTGGTATTGGGCACATATGTAAGTTTATTGCCTAAAATTGTGTATGCCTGTTGCTAGGGCACATGCTCTCAAAACGTACTGTTGTTCCTAAATTTTTTGTAAGGGTTGTGTGTTTCATTTGGTATTGTCTAGGGCATGGTTTTGCCACAAATACATTACTGCTTGTAAAGTGTAAACTAAGGTTTATTGACTACGTTGGTGTGGGGTAATTTGTGTAGTTTGCATACCTTGGTTTAGACACAATGATGACCATATACAAGTATGTGTTACATATATTTAAAATGCACAATGTTTATTTTATCAACAACAATTTAAATGGATGGAAATGATACTCCACGGTGATATTTGAAAATAGTTATGGATGGTTATGTTGGCAATTTGTTAAAGAGCAGCCACACAATGAATCGACAGTGACAATTTTTAAAGGTTTCATTTGTTAGTTTCATTTGATGACAGATGGCAGCATTGTATACATTATTGATTGCTTATTTAAGCAGTGATTTATCACTGTTTGAGGTTCGATGCTTTCATAGAGATATCACTTATCCAGAATATATGAGATGCATTACACAATGATATTATACTATGATATGAGTTATTATTATTGAGTAGAATACTGAAATATGTTTTTGTAAAAGTTGGAAGCATTTGATGAGGAATTTTGTGATGAGCAGTAAGAAGGAACTATAAGTGCAGATTGTAATTGTTTATACATTCAGATTCTTTAGTCTCAAATGAAATGAGATAATCAAGAAATTATTTGTAGTGAAATAGAGAAACCCTCTGTCTTTTATTTTTTCATGTTTTACAGAATGTTGTAAGGTCATGTCAATGAGACAAAGATTGACCTTTTGTCAGTGAGGAATTTTGTAGCCAGTGAGGCTTATGTTGCTAGTGAGGTATTTTGTAGCTAGTGAGGATTTTCTAGTGAGGCATTTTGTAGCTAGTGAGGCTTTTCCAGTGAGGCATTTTGTAGCCAGTGAGGCTTTTCTAGTGAGGCATTTTATCGAGTGGTTTTTCATCTCTATGAGGGTTTTCCACTCATGAAAAATATTGTGTTATGAATCTTTTTTGGATGCCTTTTTGATCTTGTTGTCTTCTATATTTACATTACAACATTTGAGTTTATATGTTGTTATGAGAATCTGAATTTGGTTATCACATTCTAATCATAATCTTGAAATTGAACATTCACCATTTTCAAATAGATTAAGTGGTTTTGAGACATCAGTAATTTGAAATTGTTTATTAAGACACTGATTCACCCCCCCTCTCAGTATCTTTTGTACTCCAACAAAAATAGCACCTTGCAAAAATCCCCCCAATGTAAGTGAGGGGTTCGGACCTGTGACCCAAGCTTTGATACCAATTGCACAAATAGTTGTTGTTGCACAAAAAGTTCAACCTGTTAATGCCTAATATAATTGCCAAAGTTAATGAATCCACAGGAGGTGGTTAAGCTATTTCATGAACCCCAACGTTGTATTGCACAACACAAGGAGACCAAGGGCGCACACCTTGCAACACATGTTTCTTGTTCTTTTCTCCTCATTTGACCACATTTACATAGAATTTCTATTATTTTCTTTCTCCCCCTTTCATATATACATGAATTACTCACATACTCCCCATAATTAATATATACATAGATACATGAGAGTAAAAAACTTCTTCAAAAATCAAACCAACTCCCCCTAACAGTGCTATCCATCTAAATTGATCAAAATTTTCACTGGTAAACTTTCCTCTAACTTTCACATATATACAACAGAATCTGAAATGCATAAATAGGAAAGAAACATACACAAATTAATTGAAAGAATTGTAACACCTAAAATTTTACAAGGTGTGTCTACTAGTCCTTTTTTCCATTCTAAAAATGTTTCTTTTCTTGTCAAGGCTCTCTTGTCATACCTTGCACCTATTAATTCCACCATCATTTCATTCTTCACTGACTTGAGCATTGAAATTGGCCTGATTGAGCATAATCTCGTAACAACCCTAATTGCCTCCTTGTTGATTATATATGGAATATCCAGCCAAATAAACCTATCATAAATTCTGCTCAAGGTGTATCTGATCCACTCATCCATGTAGCAAAAGATAGGGAAATTGTTCCAGACATCGAGCTTCTTCTCCACAAAACTATCAAACTCATATTTCAATTCAAATTGGTCTCTAGTGAGTTCATTAAGCCACACATCTCCTATCTTAGAGTGGTTGTACTCTTAAAACTTTGCATGAATGTATATCCTAAAATATTTTGTGTGCAACACACCATACAGAAGGCTCGAAAATGCACCATATGGATCAGTCATCATTGACTTATTAGGGTGTTGTTTAAATTTTGGATGGGTCCGGTCCACAAACTTAACAACTTGTGGGGTATACATCTTTAAATCATAATGAAAGTACTTTGAGAGCTTAGGAAAAATAAAAACTATAAATACTTTTCAATCACCGCTTGTTAGGGTTTTGTGCATAATTTTTGAAACACTTCTCTTCGCTTCTTTACTTCTCTTCTCTCCTCAAATTCTCATTTATAAATGACTTAGACAATGTTAAATCACTTATAAGCCCTTTTTTAAATAACCTAAATTGCATTGAATGCACTAAATTGAAGTTAGGAAAAAAGTTGATAAACCCTAACTGTAATGCACAATCACCTTTGATTGCTTCGTAAACTATTGTATCTTGATATTTTTTCCACCGGTATTTTCACCAATAGGTCAAGCATATCAAGCTAAATCTCATATACATGCATTAAAGGAATTAGTACCATATATATTTGGTAGGGGCTTAATGATTGTTTGTTAAAACTCCCCATGAGCCAAAGCTCTTTATTTAGCTTTCAAAGGAAACATCTACACCAAGAGTTGGCACAGACTCATCCTTAACCTCGTTCTCCTCTTTCTCTTTCCATATATTATTCATCTCTTTCTTCATCTCTGCTTGATCAAACTTTTTCACTGGATCATTCTTCTTTACCAAATCAACATTTACATTCTTGCTTCTGCAAAAATTAGCAATGTGTCCTAACTTATTGCATTTGTGGCATTTGAATTTTTGAACAAGCTTACTTCCACCCATTCTAGATATACATTGATTATCTCTATGCCCAAATCCATTGCATGCATAATAATATCCATTGAAAGTATGAATGGTGAACCTATACCTGCATAAACACAAGAGAACAAACATAAAATTAGATCATTATTCAAGTTAGCTCAACATTCCCTATGAAATTAGATTGAAACATGAAAATAAGAAATAAGATGAAGAACAAAGCAATAAAAGCTAATTAAATCCTATTCTAATGAGAAAGCTCTCAATCCCATGGGGGAATTGGTGCCATTTTGATGTGAAAAATGGCCCTTTCCCAACTCCTTAATGTGATTTTATGATCTTTGATGATGATTGTTGATTCCTTGATGCAATTTGTCAATAACCTTGATAAACTATGAAACTTGAATGAAAGTGGATGAAGTTATAGATGAAATTGAGTATAGTAAGCTTGCATGGATTGTGGATGATCAATTCAATAAAAGAGGCCCTCTATTTATAGAAGAGAATGATGGAAAGAGAGGCAAAATGGATGAATGTGGGACAAAATACCAACCGATGGGAGAAGGCCACTTGTCCACATTTTGATGAATGTGCAAATAAATGAAGTTACGTGGAATTTGAAATTGTTGAGATAACAAGTTGGAGGGAGAGAAGAATGGAGTAAATGCCACTTGGCTCAAGGCAAAGGACATGTAAGAGGCATTTAATGCCTTGTTGGATGTACTCATCCCTTTTGGAGGGATTTTCAAATTTGAAGAATATTCCCTTTTGATGCCAAGTTGAGGGAAAATAGAGGAATTAACAAATCAATTAAATTGATTTATTGGTGCAAGTTGCAAAATCTAGAGGATTGGAGTGATTAGGATTAGGATTAATCATGATTTGATTAATTTAGGTAGAAATTAGATGATTTGACAATTTTGAATTAGATTTTAGGATTAATTTAAATCAATGTTGGGAGGAATAATGATTTTAGATTTAATTAAATAAATATTGATTTATTTAACTAAGAAGAATGGTATTAGATTAAATCAAATAAAGATTAAAATTATTCAAATTTAAGGAGATGACTTTAGAGAGCAATTAAATAAAGTGAATTATTTAATTACAAGAGGGATTATTAGATTAATTAAATAAAACAATTTATTCAATTAATAGAAGTGGGTGACCTAACCAGATAAATTTGATTCATTTAATTAAGAGAGGAAATATGATGAATTTAATAAAATAAATATTATTCACTTAAATTAATTAGTAAGGGAGATGATTTAGGAAGAAACGATGTTAGTAAGATTAGGATTGGATGTGTAAGATCAATCTATATATTCTAGGTGTCTAAAGAAAGATTGAAACAACATACCATAGTTATAACCATTCATTGTTTGATTTCTACATTCACTAGCTCTATGACCAAATCTTTTGCATGTAAAACACTGTCTGGGAAATGATTGAACATTCTAATTCATTTTGCTTCTACATTCCATAGCCTTATGTTCAAATTTATTGCAGGAATAATAAAAACCATTAAAAGATGGGTACCTTTGTGCATTTAGTTGTATGATTGGTGGTCTTTTGAAGTATTTCCTTTGATTTTGTACCTACTTTCCATTGATCTTCTTATCCTCAATATTCTTTTCAGTCTTCTCTAGAGTTTGATCTATCTTTGAGCTTTCATCTTTCTCAAACCCAAATCCTTTTTTATCTTTAGATCCCTTATGGTTTACAATAATCTCATCAAGCATTGCAATACTCTTCTTGAATCTTTGTTTTCTCTAGATTTGATCTTAGGGTTACAACTTCTTGTTCAAGCTTTGAGCATTCTTTAGATTTTTCTTTCTATTTAGAATTTAGGAAGTTTTCAACTCTTTTACTTTCTTCAATCTGTAATTTCAGGTTGGGAATGATCTCATTTGATTGCTTGAGCTCTTTGATCCTATCTATAGCTTTCTTGAGTTTCTCTCAATTTATTAATGCATTCATCTGCATCATTAAGATCCTTTTTCAGATCTTTTTTCTCAGATTATGCTTTATCCAAGTCATCCAAGGTAGATTTGAGTTTTCCTTCCATATCAACAATGCAATCTTCTTCATTAAATCCCACCATAGAAATTTCTTTTGGAAGAGTACAATATCTCGTACTAGCCATGTGTTCAACTCCAATATCTACCTCAACGGTTAAGCTAATTGAAGGAACCAAGCTCTGATACCAATAGTTGGACACCTAAAATACTGAGAGGGGGGTGAATCAGTATTCTCTGAAACCTCTTAAGCATTTAACCATTCATTCCATACATTATATTCAATTTGTATAAAGGAAATAAACCATGAAAAAAACCATTAAATCATATAACACATAGACACCATATTTTTACGTGAAAAACCCCAAAAGGGAAAAACCATGGTGAGGATTAGCTCACAATATATTATAACTAGTTATAAGATATTATAGAAAGGCTCACTGCCAAGTGGAATCACTATCCAAAGAATAAGAGAAATAGAAAAGAGGGGTGGATCGCTATCAATATTTGAACTACTACAAATGCATCTACAATATGTAGGAAATATAGTTCCATTGAAGCTTAAAATACTGAATCAACACACTTCATATTACTCTGCTCTACTTTGCATTCACATCACATTCACATGCTCTACTTAGGAAATATAATCATGTCACTTAATCATAACTCTTCAACACCAAAATGATCTTATACTTATACCCATTACATTCACAAGAACCTACAACATCAATTAGGTCGGCCTAATTAGATATATCATAAAAAATAATAACTTGTCGGATCAAGATAAAACATACATGATTTGTGCCTTAATTCAAAACTTGGAACACATAAAATTGGTCAAAATGGACCTATAATATCTCCCTCATAACCAATAAACACTTATTTTAACTCCGTATGACCTCAATCATATTAGGTTAGCACTAATGGTGAGACAACACCAAAATGCATCAACTGATTATCTACAAACTAACATGCAGACCTCCAAAATACATGCCACCTGGACTACATACTCTTTTGACACCTATAAGAACTTTCATAAATCCACATAACCAAATATTATTCGACAATGGAATGCAGACCATTCCAAACATGTATTTTGCATTGACAACATTGATACCGAAAAACCTGATATACTGTCAACCATAAATTTTGCACTAGAGAACATAAACACATGAAACTTTGGATTTAAGGTCCTCAAGCACACACCAAAATTTCCTTAGAATAACAGACAAAAATACCTCAAGATGAACCAATGCAAACCAAAAATTGATGCTCTGTATATGGGTAAGTGAACCAATTTGTGACACAATTTAGGTGCCAAATTGAAAAAACGATAAAAAAAACCCCGAAATAAGGCCTTTGGCACACGCCAAATGTCTAAAAATACATTTGGCATGCGCCAAATGTATTTCTAGACATAAAATGCAAAAGTCGGGTTTGGAACCCTCATTTTGTCTTCAACTCGCGGCTTGAGAAGGAAGATTTCAAGTCTGCAACTCGTGCTCGCCAAATCTCCTCCATTATTTGCATCCTTAGCTTTCCATTTTCCATGTGAATGCCGCTAACATGTCGAAGAGGTCGAAGATTGCAAAGAGGTGTGTATTTTTATTCTATTTATTTTGAATTTGATTTGGAATGCAACTTTAAATAGATTTTTATAATAAAAATTTGTTCTAATTCTCAGGGAATGAATCTCCACCTCAAAAAATTGAGAATTCACAATCACTTCCTCATCAAGAGCCTCCTATACAAGAACAACCCGAAACCCCTCCATCAATTCATAGGCATCCTCAAGGAACACAATAAAATGTTCAAAATCAAATTGAAAACAATAAAAGAGACATTCAACAATTAATTGCAAGATTAACCGAGCATGCCGAAACCCACCCTTATAGGAGAGGGATTGTTGAATCATTGAAGTCAATTTTAACTCATGTAGGAGAAATGAGCGAGCAAATGAATTTTTGGTCAACTAAGAGAGATGAGATGAGGCAATTTTATGCTAATGGTTTTTCATATGCAGATGTCAAAAAACTAAAAATTAGCAAAGCCGAGTTGTGTGCCCTATTTAAAGACCCAAAAGCCAATGAACCTTTGTCCCATGCATGTAGGAGGTTCCCCATCCATTGGTGCCACCATGATTTAATTAGAAACAAATTTTGGGAGTAGTGGTGGATGGTATTTGACCAAACTCCATGCAATAACCATGAGGTGCCGCAATACTTTTTGAGGAAACTTTATTGTGAGTTTGTCCTCAATAAAATGCCAAACTATTTTGACATCTTAGACTTTCATGGTAGAGGTGGGGGCTCCACACATGATAGACTTGCTGCATGACGTAATCCACAGTTGGCACCGAGAGCCTTGGGCAGACCCATGGTGGAGCATGTCGTTGTTCCTTCCATTGTTAAGGATAGTGTAGAGGTGGACACGATGAAGTTGATTGGCTCACTCACCCAAACCATTTTACAGTGTGTGAGTCCTCTAGTAGAGCCTGGTGTGGAGGAGACGTGTAGGCCCCGAGCTCCACCCCAGCATTGTGGCACTTGTGGTGCTATTTGCACGTACAATTATCAGGGTGCTTGTGATGCAGCTACACAGCCTACGTCAGTTGCAGAGGTGATGGATTTCACAGATGATATTCTGAATGATACATTCGGCATTGACACTCAGGTAAAATTTAGCAAGTTATTTTAATGTTGTTTATTAAAATATATTTTGAAATTTAAGAATAACTAAATTAGTAGAATTTAGATATGATGAAATTTCAAGGTCGCACTGTTCATGAGGGATGCTCTATTCCTATAGACCCTTATACATTCTCGACGATGAGTCCATAGGTATGCAACTAGTATTAAAGATATTATTATTGCATTTGAACAGTTGAATGTTATATTTGAATGTTTATCTCATAACATGCTTCGGATTTCAAACAGTTTCCTAGTACACCTTCTTCCTCCACACCTCGTGATTCATATCCTCAAACAACGTACACTCAGGTAGCCTTTATTCATTAATAGGGTTGTAAATCTATGTTAGTTAGTTTTCATAATTTTGCGTATATACAAATCTAAAAAATTGATGAGAAACACAAACATTGCATTCAAATATTCCTTGATCGTGTCACATTATGTTCTCCTATATCAACATGATACCTGAGATATTGTTTCATTTGTAGCTGTTGACAAGAGATAGCCCTGGTGATGTTGGTGGCACGATGGACCATGGAGTTGCTGCAGCAATAGCCAGTTCTGATCCATTAAGAGAGGTATGGAATGGATTAGTCGATTTGACATTATATTTTCTCTTTTATGGTCTATTATAGAAAATTTTCATGATAATTTTATGTAGTTTAATTTCTATCTTCATGGTTGCTACAGGTGGTTGTCACTCTAGATCATGGACATGGTGATGCTTTAAATGTGCATGATGACTATATGTATGCGATAAGTGATTATATTTTGTTATATGTCTTTCCATAATTCAATTTCTATGTTTTAACATCTTTACTTTTAATCGTATCAGTTGAAGGTCCAGAGTGAAGAGAGGAGGAGTAGCGGGCATGTTCAAAAGACAAGACAAGCAACAGTCACTCCATCCAGCCAAATTTTGAAGGCAACACGGGATCTACTTCCTTCCCCTAGAGGGAAATGACTATGTATTAGTGTTGTTTGTTGTATGCCTATGTGGCATTTTGGAACATATGTTTTGTACTATTGATATATATACGTGATATTTTGTCCAAATGGCTCCTTTGTACTAAGCCTATATGGTTTTTTTGGATATATTTATATACTTTTATCAATATATATCATTGTATATCCTTTCGGATTTTTGATTAAAGAAACTCTTATTTTGCTACTGCCATTCTTGAATGATGTTATCATGCATATCATGTAAGTTGTATGCTTGAATGTTTTAGGCATGGATTTTGTTTACATCTAATGCTTAATTAATTATCATGGAATGCTCAATAAGCCCCATCTAAAGCATATTGTATAAGTAAGCTCCATTCGTGGTGGTTTGTATCCTTTGGAATGCTTCAATTACTTATGCCTCACCGATGCAGAGGCAAGGAGGTTCAAACCCAATCAATCTGACAACCTACCTTCAAGGGGCTCCTAACAAGATTAATAAAACCTATTTTGATCAATCTACACAACCTCAAAGCCCCATCAAACCAAATTCTTCATTCAACACCTGACCCAACAATCCACCCTTGTAGCACTCTGATGCAGAGCCAAGGTGGAGAAGACCCACAACAATGGAAATGTCAATTCTCAATCAAGAACTCTTCTTCATAATGATTCAGCCTAATAGGCATCAACCCACCCTCAAGGGTCTCAACTCCTCAACCTTGCAAATGAACAACAAGACTCCACCAAGGCCATAAAAAGACCATCAACATTCATACAATGACAATTGAATCAATTGGCAACAATCACTAAGTCAAATTCATCAAGGTTTCCAAAACTCACATTTGTGAATGGTTATTCTTGTAGCACTCAAAACTCAGTTTTAGCCACATTTCTCCCAACCTTTCCAAAACACTATACAATTACAAGATGGATTGAGATACCCTTTTTAGGGCTGCACAACATACCAAAGAATCAGTGGTCTCTCTTTTGGACCGACATAGACTTTCAACACACCTACTTCAATTTTGGCTTCACAATTAGCCCTTTTTTTCCAAAGGGACCACCCTTCCAAATTTAGGTATCCATCTAAATGCCTTGGACAGTCTTAGGTCATGGTGCCAAACCTCAATTTTTTTCATTAGTTTGTGTCTACAGAGCCTCTAACTCACAAAACCCAAGAAACCCTCCAAAACCTTCACAAAATCAAGGGTTTAAAAGAAACATACAACTCTAGACCTCTCTCAACACTTCCAAAGCCCCAAACACCTCAAAATACTTCTACACGAACTCATAAGACCCTCACATAACCCTTACAGGCATTAATTCTTAAAAAACTCTCTTTGGTTCCTCACTTCCATGTTGGAAAACCCTTGTTCAATCTTAGAACAGTCACAAAAACACCACATAATTATGACTCCTTATTACAAAATGAGTTGAAACACTTATTATAACATGTTTTCAATCAATCCACTGAGATACAGTAGCAAACAATAGGTGGATTGATTGTTACATCACAAATTTCCCCTCAAACTCTTGATTCAGCAACACTGGGACATACACTATTTGTGTTGGTTCTCTCTACAAACAAAGAGTTAAGACACCAAATAAAAAATAAATGAATTAGAAAAAATATAGACACATCCTCTAAAATTATTAGACCATGAAGAGCCTATATGTGCCCGTACAACACTCAAAAAGATCAAGAAAACAGTATTTTTCTAGAAAATTGCTCAAAACTGTGGTGTTTATTGTGTAAAATTATTACAAAACTTCTTCCACTCTCTCATTCAAGCCTTGGTAAGGATTTTTAAATAATTTTACAACAACCATATTCTCCCCAATTCCCATAACCAACCTTGGGATTAGTTGGTCCCTTAATTACATTTGTTTGTGTTAAAGTTGCTTTGTCAACATTTTACAACTTATATGATTTCTAATTGACTTCTAAGACACAAAACACCCTTTATTTGAATTATGTTTGATCTCTCAAAGCTAATTAGACAAAATAAACCTAAATACACTAACATTTCCCTATTGATGTATTCAAATGAAAAAAAATTGATGATGTGGTGTAGGTGCTCCTGCACCAAACTCAAAACCCCGTCCAAGCCTAATTTCTCCCAACCTTTCCAAAACACCTGACCATTTAAAGGTGGATTAAGATACCCTTTTCAAGGTTACACAACATATGCCAAAACAAATAGTAACTCTTTTGGACCAACATGAACTTTCAATACACCTCCCTCGCTCTAGGCTTCATAATTAGGCCTAATTTCCAAAGGAACCCCCTCACAAACTCACCTCCAAACCAAGGAAACTTGAAATAGTCTTAGGGATGCTCACCAAACTCAGGATTCTCCCATTTTAAGAGCCCTAAGAACTTGTTCTATTCCTCTACTCAGAAACCGTCCTAAACCTTCACACAAAGAAGGGTTTTAAAGAAACTCATAACTCCAGACCTCCCCCAATCCTTCCAAAGGTGCAAACACCCCACAATATCTTTTCCCTAACTTAAAGGACACTCACAATCCCATTCCTTTCAGTATTTCTCAAATTCAGTACTTGAGTTCCTTACTTTCATGGTGGAAACACCCCTGAACAACATTAGAACTTCACACCCCATTGAGTTTATTCATTCTCTTGGCCTCCAAAGTATTCATACACCAAAATAATCATGGTACAGTCCAATCCACTGAGCAACAGGGTCAGAACAGTAGGTGGATTGGCTAATGTGTCATGGTGTTGCCCTCAAAACCCCTAACATAGAAAACAGAGCAGTAACCAAGTTTGCTGATCCCACACACACCAATGGTGGATTTAAACCTTCAGAACAGATACAAAGAGAGTAAAAAAATATGCAATCAAGTATCCAAAGCCCCAAGTCATGATAGACTTGTATGGGCCTGTGCAAGGCAAAGAAAATTCAGGAAAATAAAGAAAACCAGTGATCAGCGTTTTCAAGTATATTTTGTTATTAGAAACTGAACAAAATCAACCCTCAACTTGGGGTATTACAACAATATATCTTGATACCACCTTCCAACTACCCCTTGAGCTGATCAACCACCATAACCACCCTTTGTTAGACTTCTAAGATGGCAATTTGCCAATTTTGCTCTTAATTACCATTCATTCACAACTTGATTTTGCAAATACCACCTAACTGACCTATTAAGCCTTTTAAATACAATTGCAAGGTATTTACATAGCATATAGAAATATAGAGAGAAAATACAATAAATATTTTAACTAATGAACTGTAAAAAATGGACTTTTGTAGTTTATATTCATGTCATTGATTGCATTGTATTGCACATCTTTCAAAGTCAAAGCATTACTTCACTTTGCATAACTAATAAGTAGATGCTGATAGATGCCAAAAATTTAATTACAATATAGTTTGAACAAAGTCAACCTAAGCAGTTATGCAATTTCTTCACATTGCATAACTAATAACTAGGAGCAACTGCCAATTGCATTTTCTTATCATGGCATTCTATGAGACCAAATTTCTTTGAGATATTTTTACAAATAGTTCCCTGCCTTGTCTATGTTACCACATTTTTCATACATGTCTACCAAAGCATCTTCTCAAACAATTCACTGCCTTGTTGCTATGGCTAAAAGCCTAAAACAATGATTTTGAACAAGCTATGGATGCTTCAAAAAATATATCAAAAGCATAATAGTAAGCAATAGCATAGAGAAGGCAGTGAACTGTTTGAAAAAATGCATCAAAAAAATTGCTTTGAAATGATAAATTTAGTTGTGCTTTCACTCTTCTTTAACATTGTATATTTTCTCCTTTTTATAACAAGAGATAAAAAAAGGTAAAAAATTGTATAACAAGAGATAAAAACTATCCTTTTTGAAATCGAAAGGCATTTCCATAGCATAGAGATATAGAGAGAAAATAAAATAAAGAGTTTAACTAATGAAATGTAGAAAAAAGATTTATGTACTTTTTATTCATGCATTGCACATCTTTCAAACTCAAAGCATCACTTCGCATTGCATAACGAATAACTAGATGCTGATAGATGACAAAATTTTAATTACAATATAGCTTTTGACAAAGTCAACCTAAGCAATTATGCAATTACTTCACATTGCATAACTAATAACTAGGAGCAGCTGCCAATTGCTTTAGCTTGTCATGGCATTACATGAGACCACATTTCTTTGAGGCATTTTTTCAAATAGTTCATTCCCTTGTCTATGCTACGAAATTTTTCATATATGTCTACCAAAGCATTTTATCAAATAGTTCATTGCCTTCTTGCTATGGCTAAAAGCCTAAAACAAATGCTTTCAAACAAGCTATGGATGCTTGGAAAAAATCTAGGAAAGAATAATAGTAAGCAATAGCATAGACAAGCCATTGAACTTTTTCAAAAAATGCCTCAAAGAAAAGTGGTCTCATGGTGATGGAATTCCATGACAAGCCATAGACAAGGCAGTGAACTGTTTGATAATATGCCTCAACTACTTGCATTTGACAACTTTTTCGTCGAGTGAAAATTCGCCACCATAGGAAAAAACCTCTGAGATAGCAAAAACCGAGCAAGGTTATTGTAGAGGGGCCCAACATGATCCCATAGGATCAAACGAGAAGTTTCTAAGCATCACGATGTTCGAGTAATAGCATGTTGAAGTTCACAGCCGTTTTGCACTTTGGACCCTTAAGGGATCGATCCGGTTGAACGTAGCTCGGAGCGATTCCGCATGTTTAGGTGCAAAATAGGACCATTCCTAGTGTAAACGTACCCACCTGGATGCGTTGGAACAGTCCGTTTGGTCACACAAGCTGCAAAACAAAAGTTGCACCACTTTGCAACTTTCAACTGCTTGCATTTGACAACTTTTTCCTCGAGTGAAAATTCGCTAGCATAGGAAAAAGCCTCCGAGATAGCGAAAACCGAGAGAGGTTATTGTAGATGGAACCAACATGATCTTGTAGGATTAGATGAGAAGTTTATAAGCATCACAGTGTCTGAGTAATAGCATGCTGAAGTTCGCAGCCATTTTGCACTTTGGACCCTTAAGGGATCGATCCGGTTGAACATAGCTCGGAGCGATTCCGCATGTTTAGGTGTGAAAGAGGACCATTCCTAGCGTAAACGTACCCACCCAAATGCGTCTGAACAGTTTTTTGGTCACATGAGCTGCAGAACAAAAGTTGCACCACTTTGCAACTTTCAACTACTTGCATTTGACAAATTTTTCCTCAAGTGAAAATTCGCCACCATAGGAAAAAGCCTCCGAGATAGCAAAAACTGAGAGAGGTTATTGTAGATGGGTCCAACATGAACTCGGAGGTTTAGATGAGAATTTTCTAAGCATCACGGTGTCCAAGTAATAGCATGTTGAATTTCACAGCCATTTTGCACTTTGGACCCTTAAGGGATCGATCTGGTTGAACGTAACTCAGAGCGATTCCGCGCGTTTAGGTGTGAAAGAGGACCATTCCTAGTGTAAACGTACCCACCCAGATGTGTTGGAATAGTTTGTTTAGTCACACAAGCTGCGGAATGAAAGTTGCACCACTTTGCAACTTTCAACTACTTGCATTTGACAACTTTTTCCTCGAGTGAAAATTCGCCACCGTAGGAAAAAGCCTCTGAGATTGTGAAAACCAAGAAAGGTTATTGTAGAGGGGCCCAATGTGAACTCATAGGTTCAAACATATATTTTGTAATCACCATGATTTACGAGTAATATCCTGTCAAATATTGTTGCCCTTTTGCACTTTGCACCCTTAAGGGATCGAGTCGGTTGAACCATAGTAGTTGTTTTGTTGAATGTCATACCCTAAGGTATGTTAGGGATGAACTAGGTTGCATCGATTTCTCACTGAGAGGCTTAACATGAAATGTGTAGCATATAACAATCCAATAAATCTAGGAGATGGAAAAGAAAGAGAAGATTCACAACCAGAAAATGCACCAACAACCGATGTTTCTCATACCACTGAACACTTGCACCAGCAACCGATGTTGTTCTTTTCTTATTTACTTTGACAAAATTTAGTATTACCTATAGTCACAATCAGAAAAGGATCAATGACAGTCGTAAATGCATATGACATGAAATAGTAATCGTGCAAAAGCCTTATTGCAAGGTGTTGGTCCAAAAGAGTGATCAATATGGCTTTACAAATTCCATGTGCATACTTACAAATCAATCTAGGGAACCATTTGGGTCTGCTCTAGTCTTTATTGTGTCAAGTATTGCCTCGTGGTCAGATTCACACACTTTCCACAAGTTCTTGTTTGTAGGTTTACCCTTATATTTGATCAAATGAACGTTGGTGGCGATGACAAGGTTCGAATACTGAAGAATTTTGTGATGCGTGTCGAAGTCCTCAAACAACCAAACTGCAACATTCTTAACTGGATACCTTCGAAGCCATGTTCCAGTAACAACCACCGAACCTGTAGGATATTCTATGTTTTCTCCGTCTATAACTGGGGACTCCAATTTCTTTTTGGCCTTGATACAATGGCATAGGTAATAATCTATACCCTCTTCATTGTCTTCATCTACAATTACTGCATAAACGTGCCCTGCATTGATATGTTCATTTTGTTAGATTTATTTATTGAGCACATAATAAAACTTGTAAGTAAGATATATTACCTGGTTCTAGTAGGTCCGATACATGATCAAAGTCAATGGATGATTGCATCTCTGTGATTTGTAGAGCCGTCGGGAGTTGATAAGTGTCAAGTGGGGTTAGACTTCTTACAGACCATTCATCAACCCACTTTGTTGACTCGCAACATTTCATGATTGAAGTGTACATGCATAACAAAAGCATGCCATCTTCCTTGTATGGATAGTCCATGTACCTGCATTGGAGCTTCTAAAAGAGTGTAGCTCGCTTGATCTTGTTAGTGTACAACAATCCTCATATTTTGCAATGTTAGTATCATCTACTAAATGAAAAAATCTACGAACTAAAGAATTGCCTTCACTACCTGGACCCATTAAACCATTGCACCACTGGACAATTGATCTTGCATCTGTCAACTTTACAGTGTTTGTGTTCTTTAACTCTTCTCATGCTAGGGCTCTTTTGATACATGCACCTGCTCCATCATGCTCCCCCTTTCCATGCCCGACCTCTGAGAAGTTCCACATATGTTGAACACCACTAATCCTATGCATCCTGCTCAACCAGTAATACATTCTAGCGTTCTTGAATTGTGATGTACAATTATCTGACCATATGATATGTTGACTAAATGGTATGCCCCTGCTAGCCAGATCGGCATAGAACATATGAAAGCAACCTTGAACAAACTCTGTAGAATGTGTGCGATCATCACTGATGTAAAAGTGATACTCCCTCAATACTTTCCTATTTTCCTTTGTACTATCATTTGCATGAATGAATGATATATATACAAATATAGAAACCTACACAGAGTTGTAGTACTGTGATTGCAACTCATTCTGTGGTTGTAGTGTGTAGTTCTCAGCGAAGGCAACAACTGAAATGATATGACGAAGTGGAAATGTGTCCTTGCATAACTTGAACTGTGAGTCCAGCCATTGTGCTCTGTGTGTATGCATTGCATAATCATAAACCACCCAATCACGAAAAATGCCCATAAACTGATACACTGGAATCTTATCACTAACCAATTCACACTTCTTTGCTTCTTCCCCATCTTTTAGACTGTATGCCACTATTGTATATTTGCCAAAGTCCACAATTTTGTCTCCAATTGTGTGTGTACTAGCCATATGTTGGAAAATTGGAAAATGTTGCATGCCACCACAATGATCACATGTGCCATCCAAACATGATTTTTTGTAAAAAATTTGACCATCTTCTCTTTCACATAAAATGGAAGACAAAAATTTCCTTGACGATTTAGGTGGAGGCATTATGTTACATTCCTACAAAACATTGTCAGTATGCATATCTACACATATACGTCGATAAACATCATAATGGTTAAAAAACTCAATATGAACCCTACAACAACAAGTAGTGCATGTGTGATTTATTTTGACATAAAAAGGCTTTAGCATTTCAAAATACCTTTGACATATTTTAATTTCAAGAAACTTTTGTACAAAATCAGCAAAAAATTGGGTTTGAGTGGTATCCAAATAATGCATTGGATGTGGCTCACGGTTTATACTACCAATTCTCCTCCTAACAACATCTCTTTGATTAGGAGAGGTTCTTGTGTTATCCTTCCAATAATTCACAATTAAAGAACTCAAGCCTTGAGCAATTCTTGTGTCTTTCTATGGCACTCTACCTGAAAATGCCCATAAATCATTGCTATTTGGATCCTCCACTCTTTCACACCTTCCTTTGGCTCTCATTAGAGATGATCTACTTATTTTCAAAGAATTACTTGCCTTTGTAAGGTTCACCTTGTTCCTTGTTTGACTACTTAACACTGTTGTTGTCATCACACGTCGTGTGGCACAACTATCCTTCGTGCGTGAGGTGGAACCCACACTCTCGTATGCACTCATCAAGTTCCTTACAATGGAATTTTCACTTGAGTCATTCAAAACTCTTAGCCCAAGAGCCTTCATGGTGGGCCTAAATTTGAGTTGCCTCATCATTTCAACAAATAGTTGGCATCTTCCACCCTCACTTAGCTTCGCAAAAAACAAACTCCATATCCTTTCTGCATATCTTTGACATGTATGTTTTGGAATCTTATTAGGCATCCATTTCAAAACATTGGAATCAATATCAATAAAAAATGTAGGTTTTCTATGCAAAACTCTAGGAGGAGTTCTCAAATGTAAATTTGTGTCAATATTGGGAAGGTCAACAACATCAAGGATAGATCGTGTACCTTCAATTGGAGGTGCAATTGATGACATACCTTGAGATTGACATGTAAATGATGTTGTACCTCCAACTTGAGATGTCGTTTGTGGAATTCCTTCAAATAGAGATGTGTTTGCTGATGTAATTTCAAAACGCAATGTTTTTGATGGTGTGTCTTCAATTGGAGATGTGATTTCCGATGTACCTAGAAAACCACATGTTGTTGTCAATGTGTCTTCAACTGGATATGTGCATTGAGATTCACCTATGGTTGATGATGTGCCCCCAACTTTTGTATTCATTCTTGTCCTTCCACGAACTTTCCTCATTCGTGCCCTTTGTTTTGGTAATTTGACATCTCTCTTAGATTGCACATAAGTTTGTGGTTGTATGGGTTGCAATTCCTTTGCTTCACAAGCTACATTTTTTGATTCTCTTCTCCTTGCATTTTTAACTACACGCTCTTCTGGTGTTAGAGGCTTCGGTGATTTCCTCGGCATGACCTTGAATGCTACATGTCCACAAACATACATAGAACAAAAGTAAGTAATGCATTTTACAAAAAAATTGATGCAGAGAGGGGTGGAAACCTTTCAATACAACAAATCAATGAGAATCACAAACCTAGGGTATAAATTGTTGCCACCTAAATGAAAACTAGAGACTCTTGTGTTTATTTTTCTCAAAACCAAATTTTTGATTGTCAACAAAGTCATGAAGAATATGGATTCAAAGAAGGGTCTGTGATGCTATATCTTATCATTATTCACTATTTCTTTGGCAATGAGGTTTTTCAAATTAGATGAAAATAAAAGTTTTCCAAATTAGTTGGAAAAAGAATGAAATACAGTGAATTCCACTAGCCATGCTGGAAATGGACTATTATAAGCAATGCAAATAGAATTCATAAGTAAATTTATGTTAAGTAAATGTCATTTTTTTAAGTTTTTTTGTTCTTCAAACTCATAAAAATTGAACTTTTTTATGCAAATCTAAAGATTGAACTTTTTTATGCAAATCCCATCTAATTCAATGTTGAATTCTAAGTCCAATTGTTATGATTAATAAAATCATTAAGGAAATTTAGTTTATATTGTCAAAAACAAAAAAATATACTAAAGACAAACATTTCAATTTACCAAAATGAATATATTACCTCAGATAATGTAAAATGATGTAGAAACTTCAAAATATCTTCTTCTACATTGTCTACCATCCAGATTGGTGGTAAAAAGGTGATGGATCAAGCATAGATTGGTACAATATGAAGTCAACTACAGAAAAAAAGGCATTTCTGACTCGGATAAAGCATTGAACCAGACAAAAATAGGAGAATGTGGGCCTGAATCATGGGGTCAACCCTTATTTTTACCGTTTCTAGGTAAAACCCATTTGGCGAGCGCTATGTTCCTCTAAAAAGGAGAGACTTCAAAGAGAGGGAGTTAAAGTGGGAGAGAGGGGGTGGGAAGGAGAGACCTAAGAAAGTAGCGTGGGAGGTAAGTGAGGCCTGACAGAGAAGGATTGTGACATAAGTGAGGCTTAATCCCTCAACCCTTAAACCCTAATCCATAGAGAGAGGGAGAGAGAGGGAGAGAGAGGGAGGGAGAGGGAGTGGGAGGGAGACACCCGAGAGAGGAGAGGGAGACAAAGTGGGAGAGAGGGGGTGGGAAAGAGATACCTAAGAGAGTAGGAGAGAGAGGGAGTGAGAGATAAAGGGATGGGAGAGATACAAGGAGTGAGAGAGAGAGATAGAGACTTGAGAGATAGAGAGGGGGTCGGAGGGAGAGGGAGTACTCGGGGGAGAGGGAGTACTCAAGATAAAGGGATTCGAGAGAGATGGAGGGTGTGGGGGGACATACATGAGATAGAGGGAGAGAGAGAGTGGGAGGGAGATATCTAAGAGAGGGAGAGAGAGAGGGAGAGAGACAAAGTGGGAGAGAGTGAGAGAGAGGGAGTGGGAGAGGGATGGGAGAGAGATAGAGGGAGTGAGTGAGTGACATACCTAATAGAGGGATTAGGGTAGAGATTTTAATTGGGTTTAAGGGTTTAAGTGTTGAGGGATTAGGGTATTGGTTTGAGGGTATTGGTTCAGGGTATTGGTTTGAACGTATAGGGTTTAAGGGAGATGGGAGAGAGATAGATGGATTGAGGGAGTGAGAGAGAGACTTGAGAGAGGGAGAGGGGGTGGTATGGAGAGACTTGAAAGAGAGAGAGAGAGAGGGAGGGAGTGGGAGAGAGAGAGAGGGAGGGAGGATTAAGGGTAGAGGGTAGAGGGTTTAATGGTTTAGGGTTTAAGGGTTAAGGGTTTAGGGTTTAGGGTAGAGGGGAGAGAGAGAGAGAGAGAGGGAAATAAGGTAGAGATATTGAGAGTGAGGAGGCAAGGAGGGAGAGAGAAATAGGTATAGAGGGAAAAATAGGTAGAGAGAAGTAGATATGAAAGAAAAGATAGAGGGAGAGGTAGGGATGGAGAGAGAGGTGAGAAAAAACAAAGAGAGGTCTAGGTAGATAGAGGTGGGAGGAGATAAAGAGAAGTAGAGGGTAGATTTTTAAGGGTAGAGGATAGAGTGTTTAAGGGTTTAAGGGCTAAGGGTTTAGGGTTTAGAGTTAAGGGTAAAGGAGAGAGAGATATAGGGAGTTAGTGAGAGAGAGAGAGAGGGAGGGAGTGGAAAATTGATAGAGGGTAGAGGGTTAAGAGTTAATGGTAGAGGGTAGAGGGTAGAGGGTAGAGGGTTTGAGGGTAGAAGGTTTAAGGGTTTAGGGTTGAGGGTAGAGGGTTTAGGGTATAGGTTTAAGGGTATATGGTTGAAGGATTAGCATTGAGGGTCTAAAGTATAAGGTAGAGGGTATAAGGGTTCAGGGTTTAGGGTTTAAGGGTTGAGGATTAAGGGATTAAGGGTTCAGGGTTGAGGATTGATGGTTAAGGGTTTAATGGTTTATGGTTTAAGGGTTGAGGGTCAAGAGTTTAAGGATGAGGGTATATGGTTGAGGGTATAGGTTTGATGGATTAGGGTTCAAGGTCCAACATATAGGGCACAAGGTATAGGGGTTGAGGTTTTAGGGTTAAGGGTTTAGGATTAAAGGTAGAGGGTTGAGGGATGAGGGTTTAAGGGTTAAGGGTTAAGGGTTGAGGGATTAGGGTTGATGGTATTAGGTTGAGGGTAGAGGGTAGAGGGTTTAGAGGTTTAGGATTTAAGGGTTGAGGGTTGAAGGTTTAGGGTATAGGGTTGAGTGTTCAAGGTTTTAAGGGTTGAGGGATTAGGGAAGAGAAGCTGGGATGGAGGGAGGGAGAGATGGAGGGAGAGTCTTGAGAGAGAGGGATGAAGTAGGAGAGAGATAGAGGTTAGACGGTTAAGGGTAGAGGGTTTAAGGGTTAAGGTTTTAGGGTTTAGGGGAGAGGGGAGAGATATAGAGGGAGTGAGTGAGTGA